>JAODPA010068669.1:0-10127 GCA_025585075.1 Nepenthes mirabilis | reverse complement strand
CCTCCCCTCACGCATTCCGGTCAACACTCGTTGACCGGATTACCATCCTTAACGTATTTCTTTTTTCCCGTCCTTCCTCCCATTTACGTTTTTCGGTCAACATTTCACGTTGACCGGATCGCTCCTCCCCTCACGCATTCCGGTCAACACTCGTTGACCGGATTACCATCCTTAACATATTCCCTTTTTCCCGTCCTTCCTGCCATTTACATTCTCCAGTCAACATTTCACATTGACCGGATTACTCCTCCCCTCACGAATTCCGGCCAACACTCATTGACCGGATTACCATCCTTAATGTATTATTTTGACTCGACGTCGGGGATTCTCTATATTTTGAAATCTGGGCCATTACAATCTTCCCCACTTATAGAAATTTTGTCCTCGAAATTTTAAATGAAGTTACTAACCTCCAGAAAACAAACAGAGATACTTGTTCCGAATCACTTCCTCTCATTCCCAAGTTACTTCTTCAGGTGAGTGATTTCTCCAAAGTACCTTTACTAAAGAGATTGATTTGGTGCGCAGTCTTTATTCCTTTTGATCCAAAATCTGCATCGGTTCCTCTACGTAGGATAAGTCCTTGTCAATTGCTAAAGGCTCAAACTCAATTACATGAGTGGGATCATGGACATACTTTCTAAGTATGGATACATGGAACACATCATGTACTTCTGCCAAGCTTGGTAGTAGTGCAAGTCTGTAGGCCACTTCTTCGATCTTTTCTAAAATCTCAAAAGGGCTAATAAATCGTGGCTTCAGCTTTCCCTTCACCCCGAATCTGTACGTCCCCTTAGTTGGCAACACCTTTAAAAATACAGAATCGCCTTCTTCAAATTCTAATGCAGACCTTCTCCGTTATGGATAGCTCTTTTGTCTTCTCCAGGCTACTCTAAGATTCTCATACACTAACTTTATCTTTTTCGCCATTTCCTTAACAATTTCTGGACCCAAAATTTCTTTATCTCCGGTTTCTTCCCAGTGAATCGGGGATCTACATCTCCTCCCATACAAGGCCTCAAAAGGGACCATGCCTATGCTAGCCTAATAACTGTTATTATATGCAAATTTTGCCAAGGCTAAGAAATTATCCCAAGTCCCTTTCATCTTTGAGACCGAGACCCTTAGCATATCCTCAAGGATCTGAATAGTCCGTTCTGACTGGCCGTCAGTTTGCCAATGGTAAGCGGTACTAAATTTTAAATCTGTTCCCAATTCATTATGTAGACTCTTCTAGAACCTCGAGACAAAGCGAAGGTCTCTATCTGACACAATAGAGGCAGGTACACCAAGAAGCCTGACAACCTCGTTTACATACAGTTGGGCCAGTTTATCACGGGAGTATGTCATCCGGATTGCCAGAAAATGGGCTGACTTTATCAGCCGGTCAACAATAACCCAAACAGCATCATGTTTCCTTGGTGTCCTTGGCAAGCTGGTCACGAAGTCTATGGCAATATCTTCCCATTTTCAGCCTAGAAGCGGCATTGGTTGCAATAACCCAGACTGTTTCCTCATTTTTTTCTTTACTTGTTGGCATACAAGATATTTTTCCACGTAAGTTGTAATATCCCTCTTCATATTCCTCCACCAGAATATTTTCTTTAAGTCCTGGAACATTTTATTGACTCCCGAGTGGATTGTATACCAGGATCTATGGGCTTCCTTAAAAATTTTCTCCTTCAATTCCTTGTTGTCCGGTACACATAACCGATCCCTAAAATTTAATGCTCCATCTGGCTTAATGTGAAAATCCTTTCAGAAATCTCTGTCAAGATCACTCATAATATCCATAAGGAAAAAATCAATCGCTTCTCCTCCCTTAACCTCATCTATCACCTCTGGCTGGACCTAAAGGTATGCTAAAATCATTCGCTTTCCTTGAACATATTGCTGGATGTCATAGTACATTAGACAGTCCAGCATTTCCATTTGCTTGACTTGTATCCTTGCCAAAACACCTGGTTGGCGACTTAGTGTATCGGCGACTACATTAGCCTTACCTGGCTCGTACCAGATTTCACAGTCATAATCCTTCAAAAATTTAACCCACCTTCGCTGCCTCATGTTCAGTTCCTTTTGAGAGAATAAAAATTTTAAACTCTTATGATCGGAATAGACCAAGAATCTTTCACCATACAGGCAATGTCTCAAAATTTTTAGCGCAAACACTACTGCGGCCAATTCCAGATCGTGAGTTGGGTAATTCCTTTCATGATCCTTCGACTGTCGCAACCCATCGACAACAACCATTCCGTGTTGCATTAAAACACAACCCAACCCAGTCTTTGAGGCGTCACAATTGACAATCAGTCCTCTGGATTTATCTGGAATGGTCAGGACCGATGCAGAAGTTAACCAGTCTTTAAGTGCCTAAAAACTCCCTTCACGATCATCAGTCCACTCAAATTTAGCATATTTCTTTGTTAGTTGTGTGAGTGGTAGAGCGATTTGGGAGAAGTTTTTCACAAACCGTCTGTAATATCCGGCCAAGCCTAAGAAGCTCCGTACTTCGGTCACAGAGGTTGGCCGGTTCCATTTTACCACTGCCTCCACTTTCTTAGGGTCAACGGAAATCCCTTCTTTGGAGATGACGTGACCAAGAAATCCCACTTCCTCTAACCAAAATTCACATTTCTTTAATTTGGCGAACAGCTAATGTTACCTAAGGATCCGAAGTGTAGTCCGTAAATGCTCCTCGTGTTCCTCATAGCTCTTTGAATAAACAAGGATGTCATCAATAAAGACTATCACAAACTTGTCCAAGTAGGGTTGAAAGATTCGGTTCATCAAGTCCATAAATACGGCTGGAGCGTTAGTTAACCCAAAAGGTATCACTACAAACTCATAGTGCCCATATCTAATCCGGAACGCAGTCTTTGCTATATCATCCTTTCTGATCCGAAGCTGATGATATCCGGATCTAAGGTTGATCTTTGAGAATACACAGGCTCCTTGTAACTGATCAAGGAGGTCGTCAATCCTTAGCAAAGGATATTTATTTTTAGTGGTAATTTTGTTCAATTCCCGATAATCCACGCATAACCTCAAGGTCCCATCCTTCTTTCTTACAAACAGGACCGGTGCACCCCACGGTGACACACTTGGCCGAATGAAACCCTTATCTAACAACTCCTAGAGTTGCTGTTTTAACTCCTTAAGTTCAGCCGGCGCCATCCTATATGGCGCTTTGGATATTGGTGCCAATTCTGGCACCAATTCTATTCCAAATTCCAACTCTCGCTTGGGGGGCAGCCCAGGTAACTCATCAGGGAATAGGTCTTTGAACTCCCGTACCACAAAAATCTCTTTGGCCGGAGTTCTTTGACCCTCAGTCACACTAGCGAAGGATAAGTAAGCCTGGCTGGAGTTTATATATGAATAAACTCCAAATAATCAAAGTACCCACATTCATGAAGTTAGGGTTTCAATTATCTAAAATCAAATGATGTATAAACCCTAAATTACGTGGGTGAAAATGCTGGGCCATGTGTTAGGGTTTCTGTGTGCACAAAATCGTATAAAACTATCAAATTGAACACCCAATCGATAAATAATCATATTCAAGATGTGGATATCATCTTCGTAAGCCAAATCATGCAAAAATAGTGAAAATAAATGAGTAAAAGCATTCGGGCGCGTGGTTAGGGTTTCATGTACAAAATACCACATAAATCTTAGAAATCAGACGTGAAATCAACATATATACATACTCAAGACATGGGTATCATAAAATAAAAGCATGGACAGGTATCGTGATAAAAATACCCAAAGAGAATGGAACAAAAAGTGTAAAGAGGGAAAGAAAAGTATATGGGTACACTTGCCTCGACTTGATCTACGATTTTCTTAACTAGCTCAAAGTTGGAATCAAACCCGAGAGTCTCAATCTCCTCCTTCTCTCTCTCTTCTCCACACACTCTCTCTCTTCTCTCTCAGTTTTCCACGCGATAATGACGGAGAGAAATGTCTTGCGCCCTTAAATAGCCGAATTGGTGATCGAGCGTGCGTCAAGTGCACTTCGGGCGCCCCTCCCCTAGATCCGGCGCTTGAGTGTACATCAGTCATAGTTTGGGCACCCCCTGCTAGAATTGGCACTCAAAAGGGAGTTTGAGCACGTGTCGAGGCGTGGGTTAGGCTTGTGGCAGCCCTGTAGCAAGCCAGCTTTGCACACACACCGTCCGGGACCCGTTTTGACCCTTCTAACCCAATCTTTTACATCATTGGGCCCAAATTTTGATTATACTAGCTTAATAAGTCACGCTTATCATAATTTAAAACTCAAATCTGATTTACGGATTAACATTTTAAGGTTTACAATGCCGATACCCAATTTTGCCAATTCTAATTGTTTGGGCTTTTCAATCCAATTTCTCCCTTGTTTGTTGACCTCGATTTATTTATATAAACTTAATTACTCCTAATTACCATATTTTGAAAATCGGTACCGTATAACTATCCTCCGCTTATAGAAATTTTATCCTCAAAATTTAACGAATCTCAAAATTCAACAATTGAGAATAATCCTTCTAGATTTCTTCTTTGGGTTCCCAAGTCACTTTCTTGATGAAATGATTTTTCCTGGATAACCTTAACCATTTGAATTGTCTGGATTCCCACTACCTGATGCTTCTGATCTAAATTTAGGTTAGAACCTTATCATAAGACAAATTCTTAATCTCCAACAACAACTTAGTTCGATCACATACTTATTTTCTCAATCATCGATACATGGGAGTATTCATGATAATCTACAAAATTTGAAGGCAACCCAAATTTATTGCCTATTTTTTTGACTTAATTCAAAACCTCAAATAGGCAATAAACTCTTACTTCAATTCACCCTAAACCTTGAAAATGATCATTCACTTGGAATCTCAATTTTATTCTAAAATTTCTAAGCCAATGGCCCACATGCTCTCACTACACTACTCTAACCAATCATTTATTTTTAGTATAATATTCATTGACCAAGGAAAAATTCCTAGGATATTGGTACAACTAAAGCAAAATCTGTAATCCACATAACATGAAAATATAATTGGAAACATAGACTCCAAATCCAAAATATAATATTAAAGCATTCCAAAGTTAAAGATTTTACTATCCACTACATTTGGTGATGCCTCCAAATTCTACACTTATCTTGTTTGAAATTGTAGGATTTTGGGACACTGACTTCTTATGATGGGGGCAATCTTTGATCAGATAACCCTATTGACCACATTCAAAATAGGCACCCATCAATTTATGACAGAACTTCCCTGGATGTCCTTTTTTGTAGTAGGAATAGGCAGTTGCAACTATCTCAGGACTCAATACTGTCTGAATTTCAGCACTATCTTTTTCCTTATCCGCTAGCTTAGCTTTTTTAGTGGGTCCTTTCACTCTTGAATTAGAGTTTACCTCCGATTATCCTCGATTTGCTACTCTCTTCTTAAAATATTCCTATACCCTAAGTTCCTTCTCAAATATCAGCTGTGACGACTCGAGTTCTGAAATATGATAATTATGGTATAATTGAACTAATAATGATCAAAGATTAGGTTTAGAATATGGAAAACTGAGTTTAGAAGTAGAAAGGAGAAGTTGGGCTCTGTAAGGTATCGGTTTCCAAGATATGGTTAATATGGGCGATGAGGTTTCAGATTTTTAAAATATGGTAATCGAGAGGTAATTAAGTTAAAACAGGTAAATTATGGTCAAAAGGTACGAGAAGAATTGGATTAAAAAGTTATAATATTCAGATTTGGCAAATCGGCGATCGAAGTTATAAACCGAGAAATGTTAACTCGTAAATAAGATTTTAGGTTTTAAATTATAATAATCATAACTCATTAAGGTCATATAATCAAAAGTGGGGTCCAACGATATAAAAGATTGGGTTAGAATAGTCAAAATGGGTCCCGAATGGCGAAAACGCAAAGTGGACTTGCTGCAGGCCTGACCCGCACCCTTCGTGGGCTCAAGCCTACGGTGACCACAAAATCCAAATTAGCAGCGCTCACTACATGCTCTCAAAGCACTCGAGCACGTTTGGGCACTAAGCCCACTCTCGATGTCCGCTCGACACGCGCTTGAGCACGCATCTAAAAGTTACCCATCAACTTTTAAGTGTCGCGTTTTAAAATAGGGGAGGGAGATTGTGTTCAGGCACTGTGGACGGTAGAAGCATAGGAAGAAAGAGAGAAAGGGAGGGAGAGGAGAGAGGAAGGAGGAGATTGAGGCCCGAGGAGTCCGATTCCACCCGTAAGCTAGTTGAAAAAGTTGGAGTACGCGTCGACGCAAGTGTTCTCATACTCATTACTCATTCTCTTTCGATTGTTACTCATTTTTCATCAGGTATTTTTGCCTCGATACCCACCCTAAATGTGAAAATCATGAAACCCGGGATTAATGATCAATGAATATGTAGTTATTTGTCCAAATCGTTGTCCGATTCGTCCGGTTGGGTTTCGCCAGACCCTAACCCATGCAAAATTGGGGCTTTCCATTTTTCCCACTATATTTTGTTAAATTGACCTCAAAATATGAATCACCATGTCCCAATTATATATATATATCGATCGGACGTCTGATCACACAAGAATCGACTCATTTGAGGCGTCCGGAAGCTCTAAAAACCCCATGTTACTATTCATCCAAATGAAAAAGGGAAAATTGCATGCTTCTACCTCCATATTATGTTAAATTGACCTCAAAATGTGAATCACTACGTCCCAATTATGTATATATATTGGCCGGACGTCCGATTCCACAAGTTATAACTTGTTCGCGGCCTCCAGGAACTCTAAATGTCCCCTGACACTGTTCACCTAAGATGAATATATGAACTTGCATGATTTACCTCCATTTAATTGTTATGAAATTTTTTTATAAATATTCATGTTACATTGTAAGCCCTGGAAATAAGAAATTGTGCTCCAACTGTAAAGAATTGTGCTCCGGAGGACCTCTAAGGTGAAATGGTATGTTGAGGTAAGAAATTTTGCTCTCCTCCATATATTTGATGTCCAAGCACATGAAATGTATTATCAAAAAATTTAAGTCCAAAAGAAAGACATGAATTATACAAGTAAATGGAGATAAATCAATAAAGTACGATATGATTGATTTGATCTCCCAGATGGAGATATGTGTTGGGAATGTGAACTTCTAATTGGAGAATGTAAATGGAATGTGGTGGATCCTCCCTCAAAGAAAGACTAAATCTTGAAACTAGGAGCATGGACTTATCTTTATTGGGTGGTGCCCTATGGTGTGCCACGTACATCACGGTAGGAACACAAGGAATATTTCGGCCGCTCATGGGGGTGGGTGATATTCGTGGTACGCTTTAGGATATTACTATAGAAGAACAAGGATTGCCCTGCTCCCCAGGGGATATGGGAAAAATTGTAATGGTCGAGTACTGCAGGCCTAAAATGTAGCCAATGGTCGAGTGATACAAGCCTAAAATATAGCCGATGGCCGAGTACTATAGGCCTAAAATATAGCCAATGGCCGAGTGCTGCAGGCCTAAAATGTAGCCGTGAACTTTAGAATGTGTAGCGAACACATTCATTTCCTCGTTTTCTCGCATCATTGGCTAGTACGACCTACTAGCCTTGATCCACAAAGATTAATAAAAATGTACAAAATGTAATTAATGTAAACATGTGACCCAGGCGAACCTATATGTCCCCTTTCCTCTCATGATTCCATTTCGTTAAAAGTGTATGTCTTCCCCCATCCATTTATCGTTTTCATTGTTTATTTGGCTGTTGTAGTGATGTATGATTATGTTTACTAAGTTGTATGCTCACCCTTGCTAACTGTCTTTTTAGATGATAATGCCTTGATGCCTCACAAGACTGAGTAGGCAGTAGGAGCTTGATAGGCAGCTAATTTCAAGTGTGGCGCTTGAGGACATAGTTGTTTATTATATATGAAATAGGAACTTGTAATTAATTTTGAGTACTCAGAGAATTTATGTTATACGTCTTCTGTGATGATGATTTTATTGTGGATGATTGTATGGTTATTTTTCCACTGTATATACGGTTATTTTGCTTCCATGGGTAAATTTTGTGGTGATGATGGGTTTTTCTTTAGCTAACATCCTTTCTAGCCGACTTTATACCTGAGTTATGACGTCAGTGCCATCGGAGGTGTTTTTTTTTTTAAGTAATTTATTGCATTAAAAATTTAAAAAAATATACACAGTAGCTATGTTCTTTACCAAGTGTTTTGCCGACTTGGGTAAAGAAACATAGAGACAAGGAGACCCCAAAGCCATGACGAACATCATTAATAAAGAAAATTACATAATCGAAAACGGCGTTTGAAACGCAAACCTAACACTATGCTTTATACGCTTGCCGAAAGAACGACAATTGAGATGTAAACCAAGAGCGACAATCTCTTGTCCTAATCGGCACATGAAATGCCGAGTCAGCAAGGACACACCAGCCTCTAGCAAGAAGGCGATCGAGCCTGATCAGCATGCCAAACCCACATAGCCAAATAGCAGTTGAAGTACGCATTCCCACACTTCAATTTTACCTCCATTTGAAATCGGCAAAATTGCCCGCACATCAAATCGGCATGTGAAGTCGGCAATTTACCCTCCAAACCTAACCGGCAAAAAGATTCCACGTCAGTCAAGCCATCCAGCCGCAAACCAAACCGGCATCCACCACAAGCCAGATCGGGCAAATGCAAAAGGCACCCGGCCATGTCAGCAAATCCATCCTCTGATGTACGCCATTGAAGTGCCAAGTCAACAACTCTAAACCATTCACCATGCCAAACCCGCATAGTCAACCAGCAATTGAAGTACGCATTCCGTCACTTCAATTTAAACTTCATTAGAAAACGGCAATTTTGCCCTCACACCAAGATGGCGATTTTTTTTTCTTTCGACAGTAAGAAAAGAAACCCACAGGCAGGGCTCCCCCATAAAACTTTTTTATTTTATTTTATTATTTTTTTTAGCAGGCAATGAAGTCGGCCAAATTCCCCAAACCTGTCCCCAGAAACAAGCAAATCAATCCGGCAAGACAGGTTGGGAAACCCAACCGGACTCCCCCCAAATGTTTTTTTTTTCACCGAAACACCACGACAGCAAGCCACACCGGCCAAATCTCCCCAAAACTCGCGACCTGGCTTGTTTAGCACAACATACCACTCCAGCAACAAACTGAAACCTAGATCGGCATAAGGCTGCACACCAAAGCAAAATAACTTAATCCGGAGGTGTTGTGATGGCTGTGGGGTCCTGTGCTTTGTTGATAAATGTTGTGGATTATTGTACAGGGTTGTTTATAGGTGTTTGTATTTTGGTAAACATTCGATTTACAAATGAAAGTCTACCCAATTTTCTGCAAAAATTTATTATACTAATTATGGGCATGAGTTTTATGTGATTATTGAGGGAGGTTATTTAAGAAAAAATAATTCAGTTTGTCACAGTTGGTATCAGAGATAAAGAGATGCTTTAAGATTGATCTGAATCATATGCGGAAGCCTAGGTTGAATAAAGTGGTCAAAGGCATAGGGTGACTAAGATAAGTCAAATAGTCCTAGTTGCTCTAGTTTATGCGGCCTAGGTTAAGATTTGGCCGGAATTAGTAAATAGGGATGGTTGCTAGATTGTGGTACCTTACGTTAGTGCCTTTGCTGAGATAAATTGATTAACTTAGGCTAGAAGGATAAGTCGGGATGTATAGTTTTCAATATCTTAGTTTGTGTCTAAGTGATAAGCTAATTTGTGTTGTCTTGTCCCGAAGAGGATATCTTTGGTGATTGTGCCACTTAGACTAAAGTTAAGGCATGGAAGTGGTCAACCACATGATGGTGGGGGCCGAGCATCTAAATTGGTTGAATGATTTAGTGGGACTCAAAGATTTTAAAAGGTTGCATTCTGACAATAACTAAAAGATGGAATGTTGAAGAAGAATACCTTAAAGATTGACTGTAATATCCCAAATAATTTTTAGAATAAAATTGATAAATTAGTTTCAATAATTAGTTTTAACTACTATTAGGATTAAAATCTGATCTTTGGGCCTATTAAATTAAATGAATTAATAGATTTGGCGTGAATATTTGGATCGTTAATTAAAATTTAGAATAAATAGTGAATT
>JAODPA010068668.1:0-10128 GCA_025585075.1 Nepenthes mirabilis | reverse complement strand
TGTATCATGATCCATATTTCTCATTATAAATAATTTTAAAGATAAATATGCATATCCTTGACTTCTTGTTCTTATTAAACATTTGGCTCACTCTCATACTATATTCTTTTCCTTTAGATGTTTCGTAGAAGTTCAAGCCCGATAAATAAAAGTATTAAGTTGCGGTAATCAATATTGATGTAATTAGTTTAGTTGAAGTGATGGAAGAACTTGTAAATTTATAAGTATCTCAGAAATGTAAATTTTAGTATTGGTAGTTTAGAAATATGTTTACGAATCTCTTATAATTATCATGTAAGTTGGTGCAATTTTATAAGATAAATATTGGGATGTTAATTGGTATATTTCCTTATTACAAGCTGACATTATATTATTGTTGAATGCATGTCAGAGCTATAGCCAGTTGGCATTATTTTAGATCCTGTGTATTATAACTTATTGTGATTTACATATTATTAAGGTAAGCACACATTCCCTACGATTAAGATGAATATAAGAATGCGGGACGTGGTAGTTGATATCAGAGAATGAATAAGGAAGATGCCTTAGGACTTCGATTGACTGATTTTGTTTAAGGTTAATCTTGATTAAGTTAGGTTTGAGGTCTGTTTCGAGTTAAGGTTTAAAATTGCTTGATTTCGATCTGATGTCTAAGATTGATAGATTGATTTTGGGTTAGAACTTTAAATTTGTTATTTGAGTTAATTAAATGTGATTATTATTTTGGGATAAGATGAAAAGATGATAGAACTTGGAAACCAAGTGTAGCAGTTACGAATTTTAAATTTCAGTAAATGTATTTGAAAAATTTAGAGTTTATCAGAGTAGTGCAACAAAAGTATCTGGGTTATTGTATTGGGATATAAGATTTGATTTGAAAATTGATATAGAAAATATGAGAAAATCTCCCTATCTAGTTAAGGATGGAGATTGGGACAGAAGTATGTAAATTTCAAGGATGACATTTTTTTTAGGAGGATAGAATGTAAGGACGGAAATTTCATTATTCATAATTCGGTAAACTAAATTAATTTATATAAAATTAAGATCAATGAATTGTAAAAATCTAAAAGTCATGAACTCTCACAGAAATACGATAAAAATTTATTTGATGAAATAGACTTCAATTTCGGTTAATAAATGATAGAATGAACAATACGCAAGTAATTTGGTTAATAAATATTTAATTGATTACTAATTATATTTATTTTGGTTGACGATAAGATAATTCGGTCAACGAATTTGCACCCGATTAGTTATCAAATTTCATTCGATTGATTAAATATAACTCAAATCAAATTAGTTAAGTAAAATTTAATATAATTTAGCACACAATACACATAACCCCTAAATTTAATTAAGTTTTCCAAAACTTTATAAGAAAACTAGCTGCATAATGCAGCAATTCCATCTGCTGCACTCGGCAGTAGCAGGAAAGCTCTATTTTCATGCAAACGTTCTATAATTTTAATAAGGAAAAATACACACCCACGACATGAGAGCCTCATGCACACATGGTAGCATCATACTTGGTCAAAATTTCGAAGGAAATTTAGTGGAAATCCCACCCAAAGCACACAGCATCAGGAAGGAAGAAAAATCAACAAGTGCTGATTTCGGTACACCTTTCATGAGGCCTCAAATAAAAATAAAAGGAAACTTTTTGCATTGTTAAAATTAGTGGGACACTTGGCACTTTAGGAGGCTTAACAGGTATCCAATTAACCACCAATGAAGTTCCAACAAGTGGCTTAAGGAGGGAGCAACAACTAGGCATTTTGCATGGTTGAATCATCCCTTGGGCAGCTGAGAATTTGCCACCTTATGGGGTAGGTGAAAAGCTCCAATTAATCCAAGAAATTTACAACAAATAATAGAAAAGTAAGGCTAATTATTCATCAAAAGAGAGAGGAAAAGTTGGAGAGTAAATCAAAGAAAAAGCAGAGCAAAAACAGAGAACCAAAACCAGAGTCTGGAGAATGATTCGGTTGGCAGTTGAACTTTGAAATTAAATTAAAAATATTTTCAAGTAAGAACTCTTCTTCTTCTTTGATTTGTTGTTGAATTATTGATCTTAGTTTGAAGTATTTTCGGTCCAACACTTAAAAATCTCACCTAAACTATTAGGTATATTTTTAGTTGGCATATTCCGTGACTGTATCGAGTTGTTCATTTAATCTCTTGTCAACTGCGATAACGTATCGGCCTGCAAGATTTTCATCTGTTTCATGCCCGAAGGCTGTCATCATCAAATTTTAGTGTTCTCACCTTCGTGTTGCATTTTTCATCTCTTCCTAGGTCGGGGGCCCGAAGGGCGCGCCTCCCACAACCGGTGCTCGAGCTCCAGCTGGGCGCATTTTTGTGAGCCGGGCGCTCGATGAGCGCCTGATAGCCGCTCGAGCGGCACGGGCTCATTGCCGCGAACCCTAGCCAGCGCTCACCGAGCGCTTGATGGGCGCTCGAGCTGCGCAACCCTCTTGTGTCTAACAGACATTTTATTTTTGAATTTTTTTAGCCCTCTATATATTCATGTCTGATATCTTTAAACCCTAGATTGCTTAGAACATCTTTAAGGAGTGCATATCATTTGAAAAGCTCCTAATTTTTGTGCTCAATTATTGAGAAAACTTAACCCCAATCTTTGTGCTAGATTGAAAAGCTTTTCTCTCCATCATCTTGCTTTCTCTTTTCCCGCCTGTTAACCTTCGTAGAGACGTTGGTGGCGTGAACAATGGAATCCAGTGAGTTCGGCAATTTAAGTGGCTCGAGAGGGAAAATTGATGTGAAGATCGAAAGGTGTCTAGTTCTGTTGCCGCGGGCAAATCTAAGGAGTTCTTTGGTAGGGATCACAAGATGGGAGTAAATCGGCTAGTTAGCGTGTCGTTACCACTCGATCTGTAAGTTAATTTTTATAATGCATTTCTTCCTTAGCAATTGAAGCCTAGAAGGTTTTTCTCGATTACCGTGGGTATCGAGTTTTTCTTTCATCACCAAAAAGTTTGTCTTATTATTATTACTTTATTTTTATGCATGTATCGCTTGTAATATCTAAATACAAATATTCTTTACGTGTATTGAATATTTGATTATATACTACTTCCGCTAATTTATTATGGGGGTTAAAACATTTATTGTGCAATTTGGACCGATACAGTTCTTTCAGAAACCATACTAGAATGAGTAAAATTCAGCAACATGTCAAAATGGAACTCTGTTGTTGAACTCTGTTGCATCTTACTGATATCCGAATTTTTTCATACTGCATTTGATCGATTCATGCAATGAAATTTTTACTAAAAATACTTTAAGATATTAGCTAAATCATCATATTTTTATTCTGGAATAATCATTGCCGTTACCATACTAGAATAGCCAAAATTCAGAAACATGTATCATAAAGTTTGTTATGCAACCAGCTGTTATGTTTGCTGATATGCTAATTTTTACATATTGTTAATGGCCGATTTATTCCATGAAAATTTTAGTAAAGAAACTTTAATATGTTGGATAAATCACCATATTTTTATTTTAAAATAATTCTCATGAATTAGGCCGGATTCAAAAGTTTTAAGTCAACTGGCAGTTTGAATCGAGAAAATCAAGAACTACTGTTGGTGCTCATTTTTTTCACTATTTTGATCAATTTAAACTCTATAAAAATTAGTATAGGAATTTTAATGAACCCTCTAAGATGTCATGAAGTTGATTTAAAAATATCTCTTAAAAATTTGAACGGTTTAGCCTCAAGAAAATTGAGTAAACTGAACTGGTCAGATTATACCAGAATACTGAAAATGATAGTTTGGGGAAATCAGGCAAAATCGGCCTCCGTCCGACTACCAAATCGTCTCAAAATTGGTCACAAATTAGTTAAGACCCTAGATTGTGTAAAATCGACTCATGAAAATGGGTTGAATAGACCATCGAATTGGATCCCCAAATGAATAGCAAAATTCATCCCTACATCTTTGCTAATGCTGATGTAAATCAGACAGTCCACTTTGGTGGACTGAATTGGCTATTAACCAACAGCCAATCCGGACATAATTTTTAGTACTAAGGTTGAATTATCATCATGTAAAATAGTTTCTGAAAATTCCTCTATATGGTCACTGAACCAGACTACATATCAGAACTCAGACTGAACTTTAGCAGTTTACTGAAATCTTGAATCTTAGTCCATGAAAATGGGTTAAACCAGGCCCTAATTCAAATGCACCGGTAGCTAAAGTATCTTAAGTATGTTAAAATGATATTAAAGTATCAAATTGTAAAATTTGGTAGGATTTTACCACCAAGTCGGACACCGAAATGACAACCAAACCATACCCTGCATCCGTGTTGATGCTGTAGCAGAACAGTTCGGGAAAATAGATTAAACCAGCTGTATACCGGTTGAACCAGCGGTCGGCCCAGCCAAGTCTTCTAGTACTAAGGCTTAACTATCACAATGTAAAACAGTTTTCAAAAATACTTTGATTTGATTATTGAACCAGCCTCAGAATTGAAATTTGTCACTAAACCAGCCAATTTGATAATTTACTGTGAACCGGCTAGGAAATAAATAATAAACTGACCATGTATAGTATGTTAAATTAGTATACAAGTTTTACATCATGTGAATTGGTTAGCTATTATACAAACTGGTTTTTAATAAATCGACTAATTTGGTAAGTGAAGCGATTTATGTAGAATTCTTTAAATTAATAAATTGGCCACTTATGGATAATGGTGAACCGATTCACATGATATAACCGGCAAAATATTATGAAAAGTCAAATCGATTCATAAACCAGATTTGTGATCAAACCGGTTAAAGAGATGAAATGGAACCGAACCGATTAGTGAGCTAGCAAATTATCAAATTTATGGACCAAAAATTGAATGATATGTTGTCTAAAAATAAGTCCAACACATGTTAAAATATATACGAACTTATATTATGCATTGATATGATTTATTATAGAAATATACAATGTGTTTTATTATGATTTTATTACAAATGTATATGATATGTTATACATGAGTAAAAGCCAACATGATACCAATGAAATATGAATTTTCTCTAAGATGAGAAAATTAAGAAGAAGACGTATGATTATGAATAAGGCTTTCACTATAAAAAGTTAAGAAGTAAATAAACTGAACCAACGATTTATTTCAGCGGATAGTATTCTCTGGTATGCTTTAAGATATTATAATGCAGATCATTGTCTGAATAAAAATCGTTGTACGATTTTGGCCTCGTCTACCGGGAGATAATAGGTAGTACCATTCTATCTTTGGGATATAAATAAGAAAGATGAGACCTTTGATTTGTGTGGAGTGAATATAAACTATCTTGTCTTCGGGATGTAAATAAGAAAAAAAGTTTTACTGTGTTATGCAATTTTGACCTTTGATTGTGCGGATTAACACAATCTAAATATTGATCGAACGCTCCGTTAGCTAATAAGGCCTACTAGCATTGGTTTCTCAAGTTAAGAAAGGTAAGAAGTCTTAGCAAGTAAAAAGAACTATGTATAAGAAAAAGAAAAGTCAATTGTATCATAAAAATGTTTTAAAAGTATANAAAGATAAATATATATATATCCTTGATTATTATGTTCTCATTGAGTATTTGGCTCACTCTCTTACTGTTTTCTTTTCCTTTAGATGCTTTGCAAGAGTTCGAGCCTGGTAAACAAAATTAAAGAACCATTAAGTATGTGATAAGTAGTAATGATGTAATTAGTTTAGTTTAAGTGATGATGTAAGAATTTATAAATTTATACAAATCTCAAATATGTAAGTTTTAGTATTGGCAGTTTAGAAATATATTCGCGAATCTCTTATGGTTATCATGTAAGTTTTGGTGTAATTTTATAAGATGAATATTACGATGTTAGTTGGTATCTTTTCTTTTTACAAGTTGACATTATATTATTGTTGAATGAATGTCAAAGCCATTGACGATTAGCATTAGTTTAGATCCTGTGTATTATGACTTGTTGTAATTTACAGCTTATTAAGGTAAGTACACATTCTCTATAATTAAGATAAATATAAGAATGTGAGGCGTGATACCACTGAAAACGGGAAAAGTGATGCCAATGAATGATGTAACTACGGCAACTTGAAAAGCGCACTGTTTTTGTTATAATGAAACAAATGTCTAAAACTACAAAAGGGAGATGTAGCTGCCAAAAAAACCTAGAGAAGAAAATAACCTCCATGAAAATTTTGCTTACTGGCATATATATTATTGGTAACAAATTGAAAGATTCTTGATGGCTAGAAATTCAACTTCTTAACCAACACGGCTTCTAACGTGTCAAACACTGACATTATATATACCAACATCATTAAGCACAGATTGTATGCAGAAGAACTATAATAATTAATATCGTTAAATGGAAGATATTCCATTGGTATATTGGGTATTAATTTACCAGACAACTTCTAATGACGTGGATAACGACAAACTTGTTAGTCATAGTGATAAGCCAAGCAAGTTTCTCCAAGGAGAGAAGGATGTTGTCCTCAACAATGTTGCCAGACATCCAATACCCAATTAAGGCAACAAGTAGCACAAGGCGACAACTACATAAGCAATGACGACATCTTTCCACATTGGTCCTTTGGATGGATTCTCAGGAATAAAAGGGCGGATTGTTTGAACCTCCAACACTACAATGTGCCCAACTTAAACAAACGACATATCTCCCAGTGCATTGAAAATGTTGAAAACTTTTCCTACTGTGCCGTGTGCTGTGCAGCTGTAACTCACGTCTGTCGCACTCCTTTGGGCACGAAGGCTTCCTAGGCGATGGAAGGGTAGCTCAAAGACATGACAACCACAACCAAAGAGACACTAGCAATTGTTGTTGGAAAAATGTGAGTACATAGTGAACAGAGGCATATATCATGATGAAATAAGTTTGCTTTATTTTATTTTATTTTTTGCAGCATGGGCACGTAGAGTCATGAAACTTCTTCAGGGACTCACCTCTAATGACCATGTAAACTACGTTAAGACCTACGTCAACATTGAGCTGCCAAGGCACCACTATTCATAGCCCAAGCTTCCCACCAAAGGCTTATTGGTTGAGCTCGTGAAACCGGTCAAAACGTCTACCGGGAACCACCTCATGCATCTCCACCATTTGGCACAATGTGTAAAATGTTATAATCCACAAGAGCATCAGCACCATCACTCAGGGGGCCCTCGACTTTTGTGTCAAAATTAGAAGCTCCTGTCAGTGTATATGTTTGTTAATTTGGCATTACTTTTTGAAAACAACTTTTAGAAAATGTTGTAAGTTAAATATTTTTGTGACGTACTATATTTTCTAATCGGAATTCGATAGAGTTTCGACTGTAATACGATCGTTGGCCTAATACAACCTATAAAAAATCCCTGTACAACACAATTATACTTCCACAATTCATAATACAGGATCCAAAACCACAATATAACACGTGGTATTAACATCATAACTCCGGTACAACGTCGGCTCAAATAATACGCCACTAGGTATCAATACAACTATAATAACTTGTAGAAGCATATACATTCATCAATACTGCGGAAACTATACTATACATACATCATCACCGTCATCACATACGTCAGTGTACAATTCCATCTTAAAATATATAAAATATTCCATCAGAGAGTTACAAAACTACAAAACTAAGTCCACAAGATCATCTTCTACGTCTTCAAGCCTAGCCGACTCAAATTCTCTACACTGCCTCATCGGGTGCAAACTCATACTCATCTGAGGAAAGAAAGTTGTAAGGGTAAGTTAAATGCTTAGTAAGGCACATATATAATAAAGAACATACAAATTTCATAATCAAAATCATAATAATACATGTAGAGAGAACAGAGCTGCATATGAGATCATAAAATATGATTTAGAAAAAAAATACTTTCATAATATATTCCAAATTTCTTTAATTAATTTCATCTTCTTTTCTTATTCATCAAATCATGAAGAAAACTTATTTCGCTGGGGATCAGAGCCAGTAGGTCTTACTGATTAAATGAGCGATCGGTCGTAACATGGGTTGTATTTGCTCCTACATAATCAAAAGTCATATCTTCCTATTCAAGACCCAAATGCGGGCTATTTACATATAATCCTTATAGATGGGGCCATAGCCACACGCGACACTAAAGTAGATAACGACATTCTACTATAATATACTAAGGCACGTCAAAATATACTATCTGATGAATATTTATAGGTCTAAGTTCTTAGTTCCTTATTTTCTTAGAAAATTCTGCTCTTAAGCCAAAAAATTATTTGTTCCCACTTTACTGGACAACGGTTCATATGTTCATCATTTAATTGTAGAATATCCATCCTTAATCTTTTTTCCATAAAGCTTATTCAGATACATATTTTCATATCCTCGTGAGCTTAAATCCTCACGTGATCTTAATTACACATAATGTGACGGACCGAAAATTTTACCAAAAATCCAACAGAGTTCCGTCTATAAAACGAATATCCGCCAAATACAAAACTTATATAAAATCATGTACAGAATCCACAATATCCATACAACATAACACAGGATCCCAATTGTCACAACAAATACATAGGCGGCATCGATATCACAACTCCGGTACGACGTTGGTTCAGAAAGGATACCAACTAGGAACCAATTTACAACTATAAAAGATACCTGCGGAAGCTACTACATCCATCAATTAATAGCATAAACTAACTATATATCCATCAATCATTATGACATACATATACATAACCATTACAAAATCCATGTCATATATGAAATAACAAAACTAAATTCTTGAAAGTTTTTCAATCTGTATCAACTGCCTATCCTGCGCTCACAGCCTATTCAAATTCGTCGGATATAAATGCTTGCTCATCTGAAAGGAAAGAGAAGTAAGGGTGAGCAAACAACTTAACAAGTGTATCGTAATCAAACACAATAAACAAAATAAGCAAAGCTAACCAAATGATAGACATATAATCATGAAAGGGAGTAAATAAGCGGGAACGTGTTCAAATATACTTTGAAATACCATTTACTTCTTTTGGGACATCTTTCATGTATAGTTATTCGACTTTGCGAAATAAGGTTAGTAAGCTTTACTAATTAAAAGTGCGGCAGAACAAGAAAAGGAAAATATCATCTACATGACCCAAAGAAATAAGCTCCTATTATCTGTCCAGAGGTGGGCCATCATATATTGCCCATACACAGGCCATAAACATATGCCCCCATGTCTTCCGAGGCCTAGAGGTAGCTATTGTCCTTCCATAGTAATATCCTAAGGCTTACCAAGAATATCACCCACTACAATACATAGCTCGGATAGTCCTTGAGTTACTACTGTAATGCTAGTGGTAGGCCAAGGGTATTACCTCTATAACATAAATTCGTGGTCCTAATTTCATAATATCTTATTCATTTGAAAGAAGGTTCATCATAATCCATTTGTAGTATTTTTAATTGGGAGAATAATTCAATCGCATATCACATTGTGGACTTTTCTTCCGGTACTATATCTGATTATTATCTTTTCTTTAAATTTAAATATTTTCATAAGTCAATTTGGTTGCAGGGATGTCATAATGCATAGGAAAGATTAGAATTCCTTACCATTTTAGGTAAATATCACTTTTGCAGCCTCGGAACGCATTTCTTCCACATATGGAGCACAATCATATTTTTTTGAAGCTTATAATTAAACACATACCATTAGTCATACATTCATAACAATTAATTAGAGTGAAAGTATGTAAATTTTTTATTTATTCTCAAGTGAACAGTAACAATGTTAATTTAGAGTGCTCGGACGCCGTGAACGGGTCAATACTTATGAGATCAGACGTCCGGCCAATATATATATAATTGGAACATGATGATTCATTTTTTGGAGTCAATTTAATATAATATGAAGGGAAAAAGGGGAGTCCTGAATTTGGGTGTGGGTTAGGGTTTGGCAAAGCCAACCCAGACAAATCGGAAGGCAAATTGAATAAATAATCATAAAAATTTTACGTACTTATCATGGGTCAAATATTTTTCATAATTTGGATGGATATTGAAACTATAATACCAGATAAAAAATAAATAAAAATCAAAAGATGAGATAAAGAGAGT
>JAODPA010068667.1:0-10128 GCA_025585075.1 Nepenthes mirabilis | reverse complement strand
TACACAAACCTTTAAAACCTTATAGAATGGAAACTAAATTAACATGCATGCAATATAATCTCAAAAGAAATAGAAAAATACTATATGTCTGAATATTTGAATAAGAAATAATATGAGTTTTCTAAAAAGTTTAACAATAAAAAAAAAATTGATTCAGATGTACTTAGATCAGTTTAGATTAGCCAATAATTTGCTTGAAATTGCTTCAAACACAATACCACATTATTCCGCTCTCTTCTTGTCATGTCTCCAAACTAAAATCTAAATTTATTTTATTCTATAATTTGTAAATAACTTAAAATCAAACTTTAAATTAGATCCAAAAGTACACAATTTAATTAACTGACCTAAACACATATAGAAAGTTAAAATGCGAACATGTACCGAATATCGTTAAATGGTTCCATTAATTATTTAATATCTAAACACATAATTTAAAAGCCACATCCGAAAATGATTTTAAAAGCTCACCAATTGATCGACTCAAATCACAAATAGGAAAAAGTATCCTAACCAAAATCAAATTATCTAAATGTAAATATCAACAAATATACTGATTCAACTTACATATTATTATCGACCAGTGGCTATATACAAACTCTAACCAAAATAAAAATTGTCAATTTGAAACATCAAAATTACATTACAACGATATAAACATCCAACAAACTATTCTTCATAAAGTCTTTCCCTATCCGAATTTCTTGCAAGTAAATTCAAGCCTGCTAATTTAAAATGTAAGCAAACAGAGGTAAAAATGAGTTGAATGCTCAATAAATTATATGTAATTTTTAGGTTTAATTGTCATAAATTCTGACCAAAATAGGTCTAAATAATCATAATTTATAAAAATTAAAATTCTAAAATAATATAACAAATTTCAACCCGGACGTGACAAACAAATGAACCACATAATCCCATTATGGCAACAATAAAATTTTACTCAACACAGGATCTTATCGAATAGCCATCTAGATAATAAAACTAATGACCTGGCACACAATGTCGGAAGGGAGGGACTACCAACCACAAAATAATCCAATATATACAACCAAACGAATCTCGAACAAATCAAAGGCCTACAATTGGCTGATTTCAAATATCCACAATAAATCTAATACCAATCTAGTCCAAAAATAAAACTAAACTCACCAAAATAGACGAATGGCAATCAGATCACATCTAAGTTTTTGTAATGTATTAAAATCCATTAATCTGAAAGAATAAAAAGTAAAAACGTGAATTTAAAGTTTAACAAGAATCAATATATACAAAAAATAACACATATATGTTCAAAATTTGGAAGTGGAGTGATAAACACATTCAAAACGTGTAAAAGCCACAAATTCAAATGCCTGCCAAAGAAAAGCCGAAGGTAGTCTTGTACTTAAAGTACAATCCAAATTGAAATATAATCCCATCAGGATACACTTTGACAAAATGTGATCCGAGACAAAATCATATAATTGAGGTCATAACATAGCGCAAACAAAACATAATCTAAAGGAAATATAATTCGGATCGAAATCACATACGAATGAAACAAAGTCCAGAATAAAACCATATAAGAACGAAATATGTTCCAGAATGAAATCACTTATCCAAATTTATGAAACTGGTCAAATTTCATCTGTGGATAAACCTGTGAATCTCAAATGAAACTCAATACAAATCAATACTGAAATCACATTAAAATTCAAAACATACATAAATCGAAGAACCAAAGACTAATGGATTAAATTGAGAAAGAGTTACACATATTTTTGATAATCTTAAACCATATCAACCACTGTTTAAACCCATGGGTAGAGCCATTTATATTCATTCTCCTATATATAAGGAACATGCTCATTATATTTTACTATCTGCGGTATTTGGTGCAATCATCAAATTTGTCTGATATATTAAAACGTTTGAATATATTAGTTACGTGCAATTACTTTACGATAGTTCTTATTAAAATATAAATAGGGAGGGTCATTTACATAACAAAACCTTTTTTTAACGACGGAAAGTAGAGTTACAAAACTTTTCCCATTGGGAAACAATGCTCTCCCTCTTGGGAGAGGGTCACATATCACATATTGAATCGAATTATATCACATGTCATAAAGGTAGAGACCTCGAGCATCAGGCAGCGATACATGTGTACCAATATACGACCCATGCATGTTTTCGTGATATTTTTTCATATCAATATACTAATACACAAATATATTATTTGAAATATTTACTCAATTTTTTCATAAAATATACAAATTTCTCAAATATTTACAAATTCCAAATAAAAATTTCAAACGATTGGTAAAAATAATATGCATATACGAAAGAAATAAATATGGTAAATAAAAATAGCATGCATAAAAATTAAACCAAAAAAATGTAAGCAAAACTTTTTAGATACGACATAGACTAAGAATAGGGTTTAATGATACTTGTTTTACTCTCTTACCAAGCATATTTGATAAAAGGATGCTCCAATCTTTTATTTCTTTTCTTCGTCACTCTTCCTTCTCCTCATCTCTCTCTCATCTCTTCCTTCACTAGTGTGAATTGACTAATAGTGTTACAACCTCGTCTTATATAACTCAAACGGCACTTGAACATCACTTAGGCATACCTTGAGTGCTAGCCCTCGACATTTGTTGCTTAAGCACTACCTCGGGCGCCCCTTAAGTGCCACCACTCTAGATTCGATGCTTGGGTGCATGGTAGGCGCGCCTTATACGTCAACCTGCTGCTTTGAATTCCTTCAAATTTTCACAGTACACCATTATTTTAATATATCCAAAATATCTAAAACTAACATATAATATTAAATTAAATCAAATGAAAATCAGATATTACACTAATAATTTGCCCCAAATCCAAACTTAAACTAAAAAATTTATCAATTAGATTGAATTTTGGGCCATTAAAATAATTTTTAACATTCATACTTTACACTTCTCCTCTTTTCTTTCTCACTTTTTGCTCAAAATTCATGAAACAATATACAAAAAAATCATCAAAAGGTCCTTAAATAGCAGAATAATACACAGGTAATAGTTATACACGGGTCAGATATAAAACTTAATTTTAGATTGCGTACAAGCATCCATTGAATGCGTATTAGACATTGAGATATTATAATAAACATACCAGAGCACCCATCATATTCACATTAAGTATAACAATTGTGCCTCAAACATTTGATATGTGGCTCTTACACCCATTAAGCGTCTCCCAAGCCATTTTATTGTTAGTTTTTTCAATCAAACAAAAACTTTTTCTTATAACTTTTACTTAATTAAATTAATTACTAATATTTTAAATTATATTTGATATCCGAGTATTACAAAACTAATCTATTTCATGCAAGGGGCTACTTGCCTCAGTCATTGTGGATTTACCTAAACCCACTCCTTGAAGGGAATACTGATGCCATAGGAAGTCTCGCAACTTCAAGGTGGAAGTTCTTGGGTTTGATGGAAAGCTTCAACCTAACGACTTTATCTGTTAAATAAATTCGGTTGAGTGTATCGTCAAGTTTAATGAAGAGATAAGCTTTCAGAGGAAAATTAAAAAAAATAAAAATTTGGAAGAATTTGAAGGAAGAATTGGAAAAGAAATTCTTACTTAAAAATTTTAGGCAAAATTTGTATATTAATTACATAATTGCTTTTATAAAGATTTGACCATGGAAGAATATTTTTTTGAGTTCAAACAACTTATGATATATTACTGAGTTGAGGAAACCTAGTGAGTAGTCCATTATTTGGTTTATTGATGGGCTTTGTAGAGAGAGATGAACCATAATGAAAATTCAATCATATGGATCCTCATGGACGTTCAAAATTTGGCAATCAAGGTAGAAAATCAACTTGAGGAGACAATTGGTTATTCCAAAAGCATGTTGGAATTGGGAAGAAACTCATTCACCCAACCGCAAGGCAATCTGAAGGCAACCCCGACAAGGGACACTTAGAACTCTCCAAATCCTTCCAAAATGCTAAGTGCCTACACGAGGTGCTTCAATTGACAAGGAATTTGCCATATTACATTCTCATTTTATTTTTAGTTTTCTAATCAAATTACTTTTGATGCATCGTTAGATTCAGATTATTGTACAGATTAGAGAGCCTTTGAATTTCTTGTGGCGGATTAAGCACAAACGGGTCCGATCTCCATATCTCTCCATATCGGTCCTGCGTATCATAAATAGCTAATGAAAGGTCAAAGAATTAATGGACTCACTCTCCAATTTATCTTCCGATACTCAAATTAGTAATCTTTTTATGAAAATAAAAAGAATCGAGAACATGGAGGTATGCAAAATGTAAATGAGATAGTGTTCATATGCAGGGGATACGAGTGAGAATTAGAGGAGGTTTGGGTTTTTGTTGTGCACTCGAGGAGTGGCTCACTATTGTCGCTCGTCTGGAACGACGTTTTTGGGGAAAAGAGAGCGGGGTTCCTTTCCTACTGTGTGAGTTTAGACTTGAGCGTGTGTTTGAAGCTGATCATGTCTCCTCTCCCCCTTTTTTCGATGAAGGAGGAGGATATTTGTAGTGCTTCATGGTGAAGGCTTTAGGTGTTGAGGCTGGCGACAGGTGTTTTTCCTGGGTTTGCTGCCTACAGGGCACTGGCGGTGGCCACCAATGTTAGGTGTCGTCTTGTGGTGATAATGTGGCCATCGTCGGACGTGGTTGACACGGCCCTGGCTACTTTTCGCTGGGATATGATAAACTGCTGCCAGTCAGTGGGCGCGGTGGCCTGTCAGAGTTGTGTTGGAATTTTTTGTCACCCCTGTGTTGGCCTTCGTCAGAATGAAGAAATGTTGCAATGATTTTACTTGGCCGGAATGGAAGAAAATTCAGAGTGGCTTCACTTGGCCTGAATAAAGAAAAGTCAGAGTGATTACACTTGGCCAAAATGGAAGAAAGGCCAAAGTGGTTACACTTGGCCGGGATGAAGAAAAACCGGAGTAGTTACACTTGGCAAGAATGGATAAAAGGTCAGAGTGATTTCACTTGGTCAAAATAAAAAAAGGTTAGAGTGGTCGCACTTGGCTGGAATGGATGAAAGGGTAGAGTGGTTACACTTGACCGGAGTGAAAGTTTTTTGGACGAAAAAACTAGCGTGAAACTTTCGGAAGAGCTTCATAAGGCTGGAGAGTTGAAAACCTGCTAGAATGATAAAGACGCAAGGAAGATCAACTGCTATCGGATGAAAAACAACTTGTCTGGAAAAGGTGGCCTACAAAGTCTACGCAGACAGAGACTTTATAGATAAATGAGTTGACTTTCAGAATTAGTAGTCATTTTACAGAGTAGGTCAACTACTTCCAACAGAAAGACGTCTTGTAGAATTGGTGGAAGGTTTTACAGTGTACGTGACCGTTTTTGCAAAGTAGCTACTGCTCAATGTATTTGTATATATATGTGTGTGTTTATGCTGTGTGAAAAAGATAGAGAAACTGCGAGTGAGAAAGAGAAAAATAAAATAGAGAACACAAAAAGTCACCATTTTTGCTATTATATTCTGCTATTGCTCTATTATCAACTCTCCAAGGGCTTATGTAGTTAGAATTTTTGTAACCAAATTTACATAGTGTAAGTTTGTAAACTAAATATCTTGTAATTTTTTTCTTCTCATTTAGAAGAGAGTTTCTATGTAAAGATTGTGTGTTCCTACTCTATTATTTCCTTATTGTGCGTATGTGTGCCTGTCATCTTTGTCTTCTCGATTTCACTAACTAACCGGCAACTCTTCCCCAACAAGTTAAGCTCATTTTCCATTAGCTTACACTTTTTGAGAGGTTTTTTTTCTTATTTAGAAGAGAATTTTCACGTAAAAACTATATGTTCCTACTCTCCTATTTTTTACTGTGGGTGTGTGTGCCTGTCATCTTTGTCGTCTTGATTTCACTAACTGACGGACAACTCTTCCCCAACAAGTTGAGCTCATCCGCCATTGGCTGGTACTTTTTGAGCCGACGTCTCTACGCTGTCAGTTTGCTACTATAGACGTATAGGCGCACGCATGCTATGATTGGGCGTGTAAGGTCTGAGTTTCTAAAATATAATAAATTTTAGTAATTAAATTGATATAATTAAATTTGGAATAAGTGAAATTGAAAAAAAATAGAAAATTAACTAAGTGTAGCAAAATTTCATGGCTAAGCTTGTTGTGGGCTCTAGCCCAGCAGAGGGCACCAAAAACAAATTGCTCCGAAAAAGCTCGCGCACGTTGCTCGCTCGAATGCAAAAAAGGCACTAAAAAACAGAATGGCTAGGCTCGTTGTTCACTCAAGGCACCTGGGCGGTATCAATTGCTTCAGACTTGCGCTCGTCGCGAGCTCGATAGGCGCTAGAGCGCCAGTCACGTTTTTGACCTACCAATATTCTTTCGGGTTTGTAAAAATGGAGAAGGGGGAAGGGTTTTAGAGAAAACGACACAGAAGCACGAAGAAGGAGAGGAAGGAGAAGGAGAAAGAGGAAAGAGGAGGAATTTATCGCCACATTCGACCCGATCAGAGTAAAAAAATCGATAAATCAGGTTGAGACAAGTATACCGTAAGCTTTATTTTTCGTTATTATAGCTTTTTAATATCTCAACTTCGGTATTTATGTTCTAAAACCCTTTCTCTCTAAGATTTACTTCAAATAATGCATGTTTTTTATGATTTATTGGATAGGTTTTATATTTATGCATAAATATAAAAATGTATAGCTTCGATTTCGTCATTTGATTTACATTTTGTGTTTAATTTTTGTCTAAAAGCTTCGCCCCAAACCCTAATTGAAAATGGAGTATAGGGTGTTTACAAATCTTGAGTTTTGAGGTAAATTATTGATTTGTGAAATATTTAAATTTATTTAGACAATTTTATCCAAAAATTTTATAAAAGTTAAGCCACCTAAAATTTGTTAAGAATGTTAAACATCCTATCCTCAAGATGTAAATAAGGAGGAATTATTTATTAAAAATTTTAAATATTTTGTCATCGGGATGTAAATAAGGAGAAAATTATTTGTTAAGAACTTCTGAAAACATCCATATTTTCGATGATTAGGAGCTCCAAAACTATACTGAGGCTTCGGCCCGTATTTCCTCGGATGCCTTAAGAATGACTCTATTCGTGGAGTGATGTGGGTCTACCTTCCACAGGGCGTTAAACAACAATTAGGCCTAATTGAATATCATGTCCTCGGGATGTAAATAAGGAGGAATTCATGTTTGAACTAAGAATTTCGAATAAGAGAACTCTGATCATCCTTCCTCGAGATATAAATTTTGGAGGATGTGAACTTTGAATAAGAATTTTGGATTTTCGGATCATTTAAATAAAGATTATGGATTTTCGGATCATTTGAATAAGAATTTCGGATCATTTGAATAAGAATTTTGGATCTTCAAATCATTTGAACTAAAGATCTTCGGATCATTTGAATAAAGACTTTGGATCTTCGGATTATTTGAATAAGAACTTTAAACTTTGGATCTTCGGATCAACTTTGAGTAAGAACTTTTGGACATCCTGCCTTTGGGATGTAAATAAGGAGGATAAGAATATTTGAATAAAAACTTTAAATAAGAACTTTGAATGAGAATTTTCGAATGAGGACTTTGAATGAAGATTTTGGATAAGGCCTTTCAATGAAGAACTAAGAACTTTTAAACATAACTTCTTCAGGTTTATGCATCGATTTATGTTTTGGTCTCATTTGCATGCATGTATAATTTTTTCAAATTCTTCTAAATTTCTTTGTCCTTATATTTTGCATATTTTATATGATATTTGTATCTTCTTACTATTTTGGTTACCTTATTGGGCAATTGCTCACCCTTACTTTTAATTCCCACCGAAATAAGTTGAAACATGATAGGAAGGACCAAAGATTAGAATTGATTAGAAGAAGCATGTGGAGCTCGAAGGCTTTTGAAGATTTTGAATGTTTGAGGACTCAAAAATGTATATGGCTAGTATTTTGAAGGAATGTTACGTATTATGGTGATGTAGAATGCTTTTGTACCTTGATGAATGTAATGTTTTTACTTCCGTACATTGATATATGGTTATAGTTGCTTCCGCAATTGTTTTTAATATTTGGATTTGTTCTGATCTTAAATGGCATCTCTCTTAGATCCAATATGGTAGTTTAGGAGTACTGTATTGGAGTCATGGATGATATGTCATTTGTTGATCCTGTGTTTTGGGATGTTGAGTTTCGAGATTTAATTACTAATATGTCTTGAACATATTATTTAATACAGGTTGTTCACATGGGTTTTGTCCATTTTTAGAAAAAAACTCTGTTTGATTTTTTATAAAAATTAATGTGTTTAATTTTATAGGTATTAGTTTTGTATGTTTATTGACGGAGGTCATTAGTGAAAAGTGACCCGCTCCGTCACAAGGCGTGTGACAAGGGCAGTCGGGTGAGATTCGGTCGCACTCTGTCCTGCCTAAGGTCCACCTCGTGGCACTAGGCCTTGTATGTGGCTCTTTGGGCCTCGCCGTCTAACCGGGCACCTTTGTCGGTTGGGCCTTTCTTTCTGGCTAGCCCATATTCATACTGGATCCATTACTTTTAGACATCATTCTTATCTTTTGAAATTATTTGGTTTTAATGCATATTGTTTTTCCCTCCCAGGATTGTTTTTGCCACATTCTGCAGTAAAGGGCATCTAGTTTTGCCATAAAGTAAAATGAGACTTATTACAACATCTTAATTTCGGTTGTGGTGTTTGGAGGTGCCGAGCAAGTTGAAAACCAATTGGATCATCTTTATTTTGCTTGGTTAATTGATGGATGCTTGATGCATATTTACAAGAATCTGCAAGTCCAATAGATCTGGTATATTGAATCTGATTTTTAATAATAATCTCTTAGACAAAAATATCACTTATCTGGGTATCGCATGCCCGACTACGTTTATTGGACTGCCAATCTGTTTCCGTTGGTCCGATGAAACTTGACTTGTCATGCAAAATGTTTTCCCAATTTTCCTCCTGTCAATGCCGGGTTCGTTTAGAATTAGCTACTCCAACACACGCAAACCGTTGAATAGAAATCAGCTCATGTCTTGCAAACTGCCGTAGCAAAGGCTTAACTGAGTTGGTTTCATGCTTACTGGTTGACAGAAGCTTCATGGCTCTGTTTATAGCTACTTGATCAAAGGAAGCAGCTTGGTACTTTTTTCCGTCGTAAAGAAAAATTAAAATTTTGATAATATAACATAGATTCTAGTCATTTCACTCAATAACACAATTTATTAAAAGCACTCAATCTGATTATAAATATTCAGATTCTTAAGTTTAAAAGGTGTTAGAGACATTTGTCTTATTGGCATATTCCGTGACCATATTGTTAGAGACATTTGTCTTATTGGCATATTCCGTGACCATATGTATCATTGTTTTGATGTCGGGTTGTGGGTTGTCGGGTTAAAGTTCGTTCGGTCCGCTCTCCACATGCTCGAGCCCGCCCAAAGGCCGCCCGCTCGCCTGGTGCTCGCTAGCGGCTCGAGCCTTAAAACCAGAACCTCTCCCGCTCGCTTCATGCTCGATGGCCGCTCGAGCCGAAATCCCAGAATGGGGACCGCTCACTACGCGCTCGATCCCGGCTCGAGCGCCCGCAGGGTTTCCCACGAAACCCTACGGCCGCTCGCCGCGCGCTCGAGCGGCGGCCCAACAGGCAGAATTTTAAACGCGATTTTTGGCTCATCTATAAATATTGGCTTATGTTTTTGAAACCTATTGATGTCATAAACATTCTGGAGAGATTATTTTGAGCCCCCATTTGAGAAGAAAGCTTTACATGCTTCAATTGCTTTAGCTTCTCTTGAGAAAACCAAAAGACATTCTTTGAGGTTCAAGATCTAAAGAGTTTTCTCACCATTTTTTCTTTTACTTTTTCACTTCAAACTTCCATCCTTCTACCTGCGTTGGAGATGTTGGTTCGTGAAAAAGGAGATCCGATCGTGGTTGGCAATTCAAGTGGCACGAGAGGGAAGAGTGGCTTGAAGACCGGAAGGTGTCCGGTTCCGTTGCCGCGGGCAAATCCAAGGAGTTCCTTGGTATGGATCACGTGTCGGGAGTAAGTCGGCTAGGTTAGCGCATCGTTACCACCCGGGCTGTAAG
>JAODPA010068666.1:0-10128 GCA_025585075.1 Nepenthes mirabilis | reverse complement strand
CCTACTTCAAGCGATAGACCCATTTGTTCTTCAGGGCCTTCTTCCCCTTAGGAAGTTTTACCAAGTCAAAGGTGTGATTTTCATGAAGGGAGATCATCTCCTCCTTCATGGCTTCCAGCCAGTCCTCTTTGCTGTCGTCCTTCATTGCTTCTTCATAATCCTCGGGCTCTCCAATATCAGTGAGCATTACATATTCATTTGGTGACAGACGGATGGACGGCCGTCTGTCACGTGAGGACTATCTAACAGAGACATTTTCAGCTGGTTGAGGAGCAACTTCATCATTGGTGTCATCCGGAGCCATGACTTCCCCTTCATTATTCTCAACCGTCCCCTGACCAGGATCCTCTCCTTCTAGGAAGGCCGGACGGACACCTTCAGCACTCCCTTGGTCCGTTTGCACATCATTACACTTGGCATTTCTGCCAATGTCTTCAATCGTTTCATTTTCAATGAAAATTACGTCCCTAGACCGGACGAGTCTTCTGGTGGCTGGATTATAGAATCGGTAGCCCAATTCATCTTTCCCGTAGCCCAAAAAGACGCACTGAGTCATTTTTGGCTCTAGCTTTGTCCTTTCATCCCTTGGGATATGTACGAATACTTTGCATCTGAATACTCGTAAATGATCATAGGACGGCTCCTTGCCCGTCCATATCCTTTCTGCCACTTCACCCATCAAAGGCTTGTTGGGCGACCTGTTGATGATGTAGGCCGCCGTCCGGAGTGCTTCTGCCCAGAATGATGCATGAAGCTTTGCTTCGGAAAGCATGCAGCGTACTCTCTCCAGGAGCATACGATTCATCCGTTCTGCCACTCCATTCAACTGTGGAGTCTTTGGTGGCGTTTTCTGATGCCTAATACCATGCAACCGGCAGTAGGCATCAAAAGGTCCCAAGTATTCGCCGCTGTTGTCACTACGGACGGCCTTTAGCTTCTTCCCTGTCTGGCGCTCCACTAGAGCGTGGAACTGCTCAAAGACACCAAGAACCTGGTCCTTGGTCTTTAGTGGGTAGACCCACAACCTTCTTGAGCAGTCGTCAATAAAAGAAACAAAATATTGGGTTCCACCAAAGGACTTTTCTCTGAATGGCCCACACACATCTGTGTGAACTAGTTCTAGGAGCTCCGCCTTTGGACCGGACGACTCCCCATGGAATGAAACTCTCCTTTGCTTTCCAGCCAAGCAATGAGGACATATCTTTTGTCCGTCCTCCTTTGCTCCAGTGATCAGGCCTTTCTTGGCCAAACAGGACAGCCCTTCATTACTCATGTGGCTTAGCCTTCTATGCCACAGGTCCATCGTCTCTGTGCTGGCTGTGGTATTCACATCTCCTGCCACTGCACAGGCCTTCATTAGATACAGACCGGCTGCCTTCTTTCCTCTTGCTACAACAAGAGATCCTCTTGTCAGCTTCCACTCGCTTTCACAGAAGGTATTACAATAACCTTCATCATCTAGGCGTCCGATTGAGATGACATTCAACCAAATGTCAGGGACATGACGTACGTCCTTCAATATTAACCTTGTCCTATTATTTGTGACTAGGATAACATCTCCTCTGCCTACAACGGGAGATGTTCCTTCATTTCCCATTCTTATTACTCCAAAATCTCCTAGAGTATAGGATGTAAACAACTGCCTTCTGGATGTGACGTGCAAGGTGGCACCAGAGTCAATCACCCAGCCGGACTCCTCATCAGTCACATTTGCCACGCCTCCTTCACTTGTCAGCAGGAGACCGTCTGCTGTTATTACTGAGACGGAGGACCTTTCCTTTTCCCGTTCACTGTCACCTTTTTCTTTTTCGACATTTTCCCGCTTCCATTTAAAGTAATACTTCTTAATGTGGCCCTTTTTGCCACAGTGGTGACACTCAAGGTTTTGATACCTCGATCTTGACTTGCTGCGAGCTTTCTCTCCTTGTTTTTGACCACGGCCTCTACTTCTTCCCCTGGATTCAGTCACAAGTACCTCAGATGTCGAGGCCCCTTGTGACCTCCTTGACTCATTCATGAGTAAGGAAGCAATAACTGCGTCCAGCTTCAAAGTATCTTTGCCAAACAGCAAGGTTGTGACTATATGATCGTAGGAGGTTGGCAGAGAGGCCAGCAGGACCAACGCCTTGTCCTCCTCCTTGATTTCTTCTTCAAGGGCGGACATCTGCGTCAATATCCGGTTAAATTCGTCCAAATGCTTCTCAAAGCTTCCTCCTTCTAACAGCCGTAGGCCGTAGAATTGCTTCTTTACATGAAGTCTGGTTGTCAAGGATTTGGACTTATATCAGTTTTTCAACTTCTGCCAGACTTCTACCGGGTCAGTCAAGCCAAGCACTTCCTGGAGAGTATTGTCCGCCAAGCAGAGTTTGATAGTGTAATTTGCAAGATCTCTTTTGTCTTACCATTCGTCATTGGTCAACTTTGCAGGTTTCTCTTCCTTCTTCTTTAGCGCCTTTATCGTCCCTTCTCTGGTGAGAATGTTCTTCACTCTTTCTTACAAGAGAATAAAATTACCCTGCCCGTTAAACGGTTCAACGCTAAACGGCAGATTCTTCGATGATATCGACGCCTTTAGAACAAAGTTCTCAACCTTGCGATCTCTGATACCACTTGTTGGCCGTAAATGGGGCGGCCTACCGTCACAAGCTCAAATTGATCGAAGAGAAGGAAAGAAAGAATAATGACAACCGATATTTACGTAGAAAACCCTTATGAATCAAGGAAAAAACCACGGGACGTTGAGTCCGAAAAATTGTACTATGTAAGAAATAGAGATTACAAACAGTAAGGCGGAAATGCTCACACACTCAATCGGGCCTTCTTCCACTCCTCTGTTTTTTTTTCTTACTCTCACACACAGTGCTCTACCACACTCTACATATATATAAGGATATACAAAGGACTCAGTAGCTGAACCAGCACGTCCTTCCTCGTGGTTGGTGCACGATTCCCAAGAGGCATGTATCAGCCTAGCAGTAGACGGCGCATGCCATGCCAGCAGCAGCAGAAGGTAGGTTTGTTGTCTTGGGTTTTCAAAGTTACCTAAATAGGCAGGTCAACCTACTCCCCTTTAGTCATGGCAGGTGCTCTGAGTTGCCTTGATGAGCCGGTCATCCTTGTAGACCGTCCTTCTAAGACAGACCGGTCAACATCCTGTTGACCGCCCTTCCTGTCAACGTCATGTTGACCGCCCTTTCCGTCAACATTCAGTTGATCGAAATTTCTTCATGGGAAAGATTTCCAACAATGGCGTCCCCAGTCAAGCAGGGCAACTTACAGGTGCACGCAAGAAGACGGCTCTCCCTTGAAAAGTGTTTCAGGGGACGGGAGTACGACTTGACAACCAACCTACTCCATTGCCCCGTCTTGGAACAGAAGATGTCGACGTTGAATCGATCGCGCGTTTCTTCGTGTAAGGAATGCACATTCTTCCACTACAAGTAGCTAATCCCATCCCAGATTCTTCACATACAAAGCCAACGTCGGTGCCTTTATTATTTTCCCGCCCCCAATGGTCAGGAGTAGAGGCATGCGCCGGAGGGAGTTTGACGGATCACCCCGTCACCAAGTTGAAGATGCAATAATAAAAAGGGAATGATATTTAGGGTTTTCATAAAAGCATAAGAATAAGTTCTCGCACGATGCTTCGAGCCTAATCAACCACAATAGCTATGGAAATCCCTCTTCTCGGCCACGGAAGCTGGGTAGAGAGCTCAGATCCAAACTATAAAGTCGGTGATGTTCGGGCAAGGAGGGATGGTCAGTCAACAGCTACAGAGGGCATGGATAGACCTGCGAAAATGATACAAGTACCGGAAGAATTAAGAGTAACAGATGTGCACTTTAGGCATTATTATATATAGATATTGCTTATTCATTAGAAATTTCCTTTGCTCAACTACACCTCACATGAAACTTATGGGACCAGTAATCCTTGTTGCTCAGCTAACTTAGATCGATTTTTGGTTGACCTTTGTAAGAACCTCACATGACCTCTATTGACTATTGTTGTTCGGCTAACCATTGACTAACCTTCATACAAACATCGCACGACCTCACACGACCTTTTTTTGACTTTTTGGCCTAAGTGTTTTATTCGCATGTCGTCATTTGTTTACTATAGTACCCACAAGAAAGATACCTAAGACCTAATAAAGGATTTACGGTGACTTACTATGCACTCATGGAACTCGAACCTTATATATTGGATCCTACCATGATTGTTTGGGATGAATTTTGTTACCAGCTCAGTTATATAATAGCTGATCAGTTATTGTACATATTAGGGGGCCTTTCAATCTTTCGCTATGGGTCGATTTGGATAGGGTTCGGTCTCCGTCGATAATAATCTAGAACTTGCACAACACAAACTACAAATAAGAAATCAGAGGCCGACGGAGGGCTATCCCCCATTAACATTTCGACGTTCAAGTCAGATATCTTCCTCAATAAACAGAGGAATGCACGTTTAAAGGAAAACTTGGTGAGAGTATAAAGATGCAGTGATGAGGGGAGTGTGAGTGAGATGTATTTGGAGGTCTGAGTTCCGTGGGTGCGTCCTGCTGAGGGCGGCTCACTAGATGAAGGACTAAACTCTAAGGGTACGCTCGATTAAGGAACGGCTTATTAGATGGAGGATTAAGCTTTGAGGGTGTGCTTAGCTGATGGGCAACACACTAGATGGAAGACTAAGCTCTGAGGATGCGCTCAATTGAGGAGCGGCTCATTAGATGGAGGATTGAACTCTGATGGTGCACCCAATTGATGGGCGGCTCACTAGATGGAGGACTAAGTTTCGAGGATACGCCCAATTGAGGGGCGACTCACTAGAGGGAGGACTAAACTACGAAGATGCGCCTACTGAGGGGCGGCTTACTAGAGGGATGACTAAGCTTTGAGGTTGCACCTGGCTAAGGGACAGGTCACTAGAGGGAGGGGAGACCTCACAGACAGGCCCTTGGACGAAGAGCCGGGCGATGCTTAGCTTAGTGGTTGGTTGATGCCGCTAGTCAGAGCACAGCTACGGGCTGGGGTAGATCAGGCCCAAGGAGGTTCCGGCTGACGTGCTGTGGTCAGATTGCTGGATAAGGCCCAAGGTCCTTTGCTGGATACGGCCCGAGGTCCCTATGGCCGAAGTATTGCTACAGGCCAACTGAGTGAGAGATGGAGCGCTGATGCTAATCTAAACCGTCCGAAGAGAACCCAAGCCGGATCAACAGTCTTGCGTTTAGCCGAAAGCTTTAGGAAACCCTAGGTGCCTTCGATGAAGAGCTTCGTGCCCTCTTTTGAACTGAGTCAAGGGAGGACAGACGAGCATCCTCTGAGGGGTTCACTCCCGTGTCCAGATCTACTGAGATGCTCTGGGCTCGCTTTCAGGAGAGCCTCATTGAACGCCCCCGAAGGAGCTCCACGCTCTGCTCAATAAGAACATTTGGTTACCATTGTTAACAGTGAAGATAATGGGGGTAGAAGCCACTAAAGGGAAATCGTCGTGCTCTGTCTAGCTCGAATGTCACGGGAAGTGGCCAGCTGCCATCAAGGGTTTTGAGTCCTATCTTTTGAAGACAAAGGACTAGGCATCACTTTAGGAGAGCAATATTCTCCGTTTGGCTTGCTAGCCGCTGAGACGAGCTGGTCACCATTTATGGAGAGCTTGGCGCTTGAGATGCTTTGTTTAGTTGAAGAGCCGAGGATGAGAGCAGAGCGTAGGTTTTGAGAGAGGCTTTGTTGCCCGGCCCTCTTTTGGCCCCCTTTTTTTGTTTGCTACTTCCCCTTTTATCGAGGGAAGTAGTGAAAATTCTCCCGCCAAGTGGAGTTCCAATTTTTCGCGAAGAAAGATTTTTTTCGTCGAAATGAAATCTTTCCAGTCATGAGAAAGCTTCTTTGCCACATTTTGGGTTTTGGGTCGGCCTGCGATATTGGACCTATCAAAGGTAAATAAATAAATAAATTGATAAATATATAATAAAATTTATTCAAAGGTTGTTTGGATCATCTTGTTATAAGTTTGTGTAAATCGTATGTTTTTGTTGTAGGCAATTCCATATTTTTTCTATTTTTTGTGGGCTTTGTCGGAGACTAGTTAAACAAATTCAAGTCGTCGACGAAAAAGTAGATCCGAATTCAACACCTTAAGAACCAGTTATTATCACACTCGCGATGGCGCGTGACGACGGTTTCGTTTAACTGAGACAACCAGCCGCAATCATGAATTTTCATTGGACGTGAACCACACTGGTTAGCGAGCGCGTCGGGGGAAGGACCAACAAAATGGATTCGAAGAAGTGAAAAATCATACACAAAATCGAGGAGGGAGAGAGAGAGAGAGCGCGAGAGCTTTTGTGTGAATCAAAGAGAACGATCGATCAGTGTAATCTGTTGATTATGGAGTTTGAAGAGCGAAAATTCATGAAAATTTTGTTCATTTAGACCACTTTTTGAGGGGAGAGAGAGAGAGAGAGAGAGCGAGAGCGAGAGCGAGAGCGCGCGCGCGCGAAGCTTTTAGCAATTGGAAGAACAGAGAAAAGAAGGTAGGTGGCATTACGCACTTCTTTCTGTGTCACTAAATCGCGAATCTCAATTAGATTTGGAGATAGCTCAAGCATATAAGGCGATAGTGTTCACTGATTTATGTATCTCTCAAATTAATTAATCTGGGATTTTATGTCTATTGCAACCTGAATTTTTGCTCTTGAATCGATCGAAACTCGTGTTCTGCCTCAATTTTCGGTAGAAAGTTGTTTTGGAATCTGAGAGATTTCATCTATGCTGACGAAGTTGTTGATGCTTGAGCTTGTTGTGTCCATGGGAGTTGAATTGTTGTAGTAATTCTTGGGACTTTTGAGATGGTATCTGTAGTGGTTACGATTTGATGCTGCGTGATTTGGTAGAGAATGGCGTGATTGAGTTTGAGGTTTGAGTTGGTTCGATTGGAATTTAAATTCTATTGTGGTTGGATTTTTGGAGGGAGAGTCAGTTGTGAGTTGTGAAAGCATGCTTGGTAGGATAACTTCCCTGAGGCTTTCAAGTACGGGATATTTTGCATCTCGGCATCATGGATTTCGGAGGCGAAAGGCGAAACCTTGACTTAGTCATAGGATTTGCGTTTCAAGGGTTTTGGCTTTTGGAGAAGAATAAGCAAGAAATTCTGTCGGTGACGTATGGATTTGACGTGGTAAGAGATGCAACCACCGCTGCAGCATTCACGCATCGATATCTCTGACTTGAAAAGTCAAATAGTGAAGAGATTAGGGCTGGAAAGGTCGAAACAGTACTTTTATTATTTGAATAGATTGTTGAGCTTGAAGATTACCAAGGTCGATTTTACTAAGATTTGTTTCCGCATTGTTGGAAGAGAAAATCTTTCGCTCCACAATCAACTAATTACCTCAATATTGAAAAATGGTTGCCAAGCGAAAGTGCCACCAACACTTCACAGCGAGCAAGGTTTCGAGCCTCTGGATGCAGCTGGGAAAGATTCACTTGTTCTTTGCAATAAATATCAGCAAACTGGGCAGTGTAGTGACTTAACTCAGGTGCTCAATTCTTCAACCTTGTCGAATGGGGACATTTTGTCTCCATCACCTCGAAAAGCTAGGTCTGGAATTCGCGAAAGGAAGACTGGAGCTTGTGCTAACCTACTTGGAGTTAATGGGAAGGTAGGCTCCATTTCTCGCCTTTCAAAAGATTCAGGGGGTGAGAGCTGTTGTTGTATTGTGGAAAATGGGAATGCTAATCTCTTTAGTAGTGGGGAGCTGATGCAGTATCAAGAGCTTGCAGAAAAACAGGGAAACAAATTGGATCACTACTATCATAATAAATTATCAGAAATAAATGCATCACCAGATGAGCAATTTGGTGTCCCTAGCAGAGATTCTACTAAGGTAAAAAGTATTCGAATCGGAAGAGAGGCATCTAGCAGAAGTCTTCTTCATCCCCCACTTGGGATCGCACTTTGTTCAGCTAGCATTGGTGGGTCTCACATGAAAATGTCTCGGGTAAGTAATAGTAGATGTATGAGTTCTTATGACTACGGTGGACTATTTGATACTGAGTTTTTGAGGAGCCGGATACAGCAAATTGTCACGATACATGGGCTTGGAAGTGTTTCAGTGGACTGTGCGAATTTGCTTAATGAAGGTTTGAATTCTTATATGAGGAGGCTGATTAGATCTTCCATTGAATTGGCAAGAGCAAGATCAGGACATAATCTGACAAAGAACGCAACCTACATGAACCACCCTCATGGTAAGCTAGTTAACGTGGCGGCTGATCAATCTCAGATACGAAGTAGTACGCGGCCTTTGGATGGCCTTCTTCATGAACGGAGACCTATTTGCTCAGTGTCGTTACTAGATTTTAAGGTTGCTATGGAGCTCAACCCACAACAGCTCGGTGAAGGCTGGCCATCACTACTAGAGAAAATAGGCACCCGTTCATTGGGGGACTGAGGTGCCAGGCTGCTGCCTTCGTCTGCTTCTTTGGATCAGCATGTCTTATCCTTTGTTGGTGGTAACATTACAACTGTGGTGCAGAACGTCATTTTTCTACTGCACTTGAGATGAGGCACTACCATGGAGATGATTCAGGATCGAGATTATATGACGCTGCACATATTTCATCTCTGACCCTGCAACTCAAATATCAGTGCAATAAAACTGTACGTGCTTGAAACCATAGATTTAACTATGGGCCATTGCTTCGGTTGCGGCCGTTGTGATACTGCCTCAACATTCACTGCAATGCTTATGTTTGTGACAGCATACCCACAACACTGAGATTTAAAATTATGCTCTGACCCATACTTGCATGCGGATGCTGCACAACGGTGTGCAGAGATGCAGTTTTTGTACTGAAATGGAGCTGGGCCATATCCTGAAGCAGATGTGGGATTAACAACAGCATATTTTGCATCCTCCATCTCAAGTTTTTGCAAACAACTCGAGCAACTGATCACAATCAACAAAAGGGACTTGGTGAGAGAGAGACTGCTAGTTTGGTTTGCCCGTTAATTTAACGTACTGTCATTTGTCTCAGCTTATTCCTCATATTTTGTTTAAGTTCTCTGATGAAAGTTTAAACAGTTTTTTTAGGAATAATCTTAGTTTCCCAGGTAGTAGAGCGGTGAACCCTGTAATAATGGTAACGTTAGTCTATTATCACTTAGAAAACAAGTTCAAACCATTAAAATAGTCTCTCCCTAGTACAGGAGGAGTAGGACTGTGTACATTTGACTTTCCTTGGTCTCCACAGTGCAAAAGTTGCTGCCTTTTCCGGTAGAAGCCGCTTGCTTGATGTTAGGGTCCACTATGTATTTTAACTCCAGATTTGATTGAAATTTTCATATGTACAATTCAGTATATTCTTCCTGAGAATCTCTCTATGAAGACTTCATTAACTGATGGTCAGAGAAATATGCCATTACTTTTCTATCTAATATTTACCCCTAGCTAAATGTGAATGATGACTCCTACTTGTGAGCTAAATTTGTAGATTTTTTCTCTCATGTTGCATTCATTGACCTGAAAATTAGTTGTAAGATTAATAAAATTGAATAAATGGGCTTAGATTTTTTCTGCTGATGTATTCGAGAAAAGCATGCTTGGGGGACGAGTCCATGCCTCCATGTGTCATCAACATTGGAGTTGAAAGAGTATGACATTTGCAGTAATGTGATTTTCTTATGACTTTTGATTCCTCGTGATAGTTGGTTAACTTATGACATTAATTTCTCTGTATCTTTTCTCTGTACCTTTATGTTGAAAATATCATAGTTGGTTCTTTAGAATAACACCCCGCCACCAAAAAGGAGAAAATAACGCTTTGAAAATAGTAAAATAATCAATACAATATTAATTTCGACAAAACAAAACATGTCGAACTATATTTGATTTTTACTATCAATGATTTTATATTTTTAAGATATACCCAATAGGTAATTTATTAAGAGTACATGGTTAGTTTTGTGGAGGGGTATATGATTTGTTGCGAGGTTCTTTTAGCCCATTGCTTCATCTAATTATGAAAGACTATATTTTATAATTGACTACAGTAATATCTTTTTTATGGGTTATTTTTAATAACGTGACATTTTATCTATTTATATTAACGATTATATAAAAATAGATA
>JAODPA010068665.1:0-10128 GCA_025585075.1 Nepenthes mirabilis | reverse complement strand
AATAAGGTTCAACACCTGATAGACACTCGTTTCCACTTATGTATATATTTGAGGCAAAAGAGGTGTGCCTAATGAATACCTGTAGGTTGCTGTGCGTACTTTGGGTAGAATGTTGGCATTTTAGCCATCCCTGATATGATAATCGTGCAAATTTAAGATAGAATATAGCGTACCGTATTATCAGTCAAAAATCTAGCAGAATTTCGACTATAATATGGATATCGACTGAATATAAAACTTGTAATTTTCCTGCAATACATAAATTTTTTTTCCAAAAATACCAACACAGGATTCAAAACCATAATCCACAACACACAAGCTACATCAACACATATCATTCGGAATCCTTGTTGAAACAGGGAGATGCCACTACGCCTCATAGTCTTCTTCAATATCTTGTGGAAGCAAACTAAGGATCTACCACATAATAATTTAACTGATCATCTCATTTACTAGTGTATAATCAAAAGATAACAGTTTCGTATATGGTTCCCCAAAAAATAATCCTTTAAGCAAAAAATATAAAATACAATTCTTCTAGCAAATTTAAAATATCATCTCCCTGCCTAAGCTAGGTGCTGTCTCCTCTGCTCATTCTCATATGGCAGGAACTCATGCTGATTATTTGAGGAGATAATAAAGAGCAAGGCGTGAGTTAAAACTCAGTAATGTATAATAAAATAAGATATATGAGAGATTTTTTATGTTAAGGACATATTAATGCGTGCAGGAAGGAATAAGAGGCATATAAGAAAACGTGCATCAAGAGTACAAGTATATTTTTGTGAAGTGTTCCTCAATTCCTTGTTCCTTTTCGTAATTTTTTATATTTTTGTTTGAGACTTGTTTCATATTTAGGGATTAAGGTCAGTAGGCCTCATTAACAAATGAGTGAACGGTCGCAACCTGGATTGTATTTATTCCTATACAATTCAAAGCCATCTTCTCCTATTAAAGGCCCAGAGACGGGTTGTCTACATAAATATCCATATAGATGAGGCCAATCAGCTGCGGCGGTCCAGTCGCAATCAGTTTTAGAACAGACTACGACCTTCTATTATAACATACCAAGGCATACCAAAAAATCCTCCTCTAATTATGGGTAGGGCCCTTCTTCAACTGCGGGAACACGTTACCCGTTACCTAATACGGTCAGGATATACGATTAGAGTAATCCTGGGATTTTCACTGCAATATGCCTAGCATGTTGAAATTTGTTATCCATAAATCTTGATCCAAGTTCTTAGTCCCTTCATTCATCAGGGAATTCTGTTATTAAATACAAATTTCTTTGTTCCCACTCTGTTGGAGAACATTTTATAAGCCAGAAATTCTTAGGTCCAGCACTTAGTTATGGAATTTCCTCCATCCATAAATTTTCTTTTCATAAGCATATTTTCATATTCTTCATGAGTTTAGGTCCTCACGAAATCATAATTTCATGCATAGATTATGTGGAGCATCAAGGGTTATGGATTCCTTATCATCTCAAGCCAATTACGAATCATAGGGGAGTCCAATTGTTAATTTTCTCGCAGCAATTTGTATCTTGATTTCGGAGGATACGAAGTTAACATATTCATAATTTATGAAATTAATTGTCATTCCTTTGCATTTATAAGTCGAGGTTCGATGTTTTAGTTTCACATTTATGCATACGTTTTGCAGGAACATCGAGTGGAAGGCCAACTCGCGGGTTAGGGTTTTGGCGTGCAAAAACCGCATCGAACGCGATTATTTGATCACCAAAATGATGGAACTTCGTGTTCAAGCCATGGGTATCGATTATCTAGTGTCAATTTGTGCATTTTACCCTAAATAATCGGTAAACGCTACCCACACGTGGGTTAGGTTCTCGGTGTACGAAAATCAGTTCAAACTTTACTCAACGAATATGAAAACGAAGTATGTTCATATTTGGGATATGGTTAATACGAAATACAAGTTTATTCGGATATCAGAATATGGACACTCGGACAGAACGAGATAAAAGTGTGAGAAAGATAAGAAAAAAAGGTATGAGTACACTTGTCTCGACCCGATTTACCACTTTTGTAACTAGCACTAGTTTAGAAACGGACTCGGAAGCCTCGAATCTCCCTTCTCTCACTTCTCCTCACGGTCTATCTCTCTCTTCGATCAGTGGTCGAGTGGAAAAATGGAAGAAAAAGCGTTCATGACGATTTTTATATCCAGGCCAGTGCACCCTAAATTGGAATTAGCTCCGCCTCGGGCACTAACATTTTGCCCATGGGCGCCGCAACGTCGCCTCAGGTGCCCGGCAGGCCCACTTCGCCTAAACACCACTCGGTCCCGAAACTGTAATGCCCATATGAGTTAAGGTCCAATCTTAATTTTATTGACTTAGTTATTCTTTAATTATAATACTCGAATACCCGAAACCTCACAACTCTCCCCCATTTAAGAAATTTCGTCCTTGAAATTAATGGGTCCTAAAGTTATTACATACTTCAAAACAAGTGGGGATATTTCTCCCAGATCTCTTCTTCTTTCTCCCAAGTGGCCTCCTCTAAGGCGTGATTTCTCCATAAAACATTGACTAAAGGAATTGTTTTTGTTCAGAACACTTGGTCTCTTCGATCCAAAATTCGCATGGGCTCCACGATATAGGACAAATCTTCACCGATCGATGAAGGCGCATAGTCGATGACTTGAGTGGGATCATAGACATATTTTTGGAGTATCGACACGTGGAATATATCGTGTATTTCTTCCATGGAGGGTGGCGAGGCCAAACGATAGGCTACCTCTCCGACTTTCTCCAAAATCTCGAACGGGCCTACAAACCTCGGTTTCAATTTTTCCTTGAGCCCGAATCTGGATACGCCATTCGACGGTGATACCTTCAGGAAAACAAAGTCGTCTATTTCAAACTTCAACTCTGATTTCTTCTGATCAGCGTAGCTCTTCTACCGGTTTTGGGCCACCTTTAATTTCTTATGAATCAGCCTAATCTTCTCAGACGTCTCCATAATAAGTTTTGGCCCCATAAGTAGTGTATTGCCGGTCTCCTCCAAGTGGATCGGAGAACGACACTTTCTCCCGTACAAAGCTTCAAAGGTAGCCATCTCAATACTTGTCTGGTAGCTGTTATTATATGCGAATTCTGTCAAGGCTAAGTGATCATCCCAATTGTCTTTCAATTCCAAAATTGCGGCCCTTAACATATCTTCTAGGATCTTAATGGTTCATTCAGATTATTCATCCGTCTGCAGGTGATAAGCCGTGCTAAATTTCAGATTCGTCCCCAACTCACGATACAGGCTTTCCCAAAACTTTGAAACAAATCTCGAGTTGCGATCTAACACAATAGAGGCTGGAATCCCGTGTAATCTTATCACCTCATTAATATACATTCGAGTTAATCTATCCCTCGAGTAGGTCGTCCAAACAGCTAAAAAGTATGCCGATTTCATGAGTCGGTCGATAATCACCCAAACGGCGTCATGATTTCTAGGCGTCTTTGACAAACCCGACACGAAATCCACGGATATACCCTCCCACTTCCAATTAGGAATGGGTAAAGGTTGTAAAAGACCGGATGGCTTTCTACGCTCGGATTTTAATTGCTAACAGACCAAGCATCTCCCCACGAAGGCCATAATCTCCCCTTTCACATTCTTCCACCAGAACATCTTCCTTAGATCCTAGTATATCTTATTAATCCCGGGGTGGATTGTGTACCAAGATCGGTGAGCTTCTTTCATAATGTCGTCCTTCAAATCACCGACATCGGGTGCACAAATCCAGTCTCGAAATCGTAAGACTCCATTGGCTCAAACATTAAAATCAACCCTGGAGTTTTGGTTCATATTCTCAGTGACATCAGCTAAAAACAAGTCGTTCATCTGTTTGTCCTTGATCTTCTTCAAGATTTCTGCCTGGACATTGAAGTGTGACAAAATCATTCGGTTTCCATGGGCATATCTCCAAATATTGCAATATTTCAAACACTCCAACATCTCCATCTCCTTGATTCCAAAATGAGTAGCAAAATATGATTGGTGACTTAAAGTGTCCACTACCACATTGCCCTTACCTGGTTGTTACAGGATCTCACAATCGAAATCGTTTAAATAATATATCCACTTCCTTTGTCTCATATTCAACTCTTTCTGAGAAAAGAGATATTTGAGGCTCTTGTGGTCTGAATATATCAAGAACTTTTCACCATATAAATAATGTCATCAGATTTTCAGGGTAAAGATTACCGCCGCAAGCTTCAAATCATGCATCGGGTAGTTTTTCTCGTGGATTTTCAACTACCTTGATACATAAGCTATCACTTTACCACGCTGCATCAAAGCACATCCCAAACCCAATCTATTTGCATCGCAATAAATTTTGAATCCTCCAGAGCCCTCTGGGATGGACGGATCGGGGCAGATGTCAGTCGAACCTTTAGTTCCTTGAAGCTTTACTCACAATCGTCCGTCCAGATAAACTTAACATCCTTCTTCGTCAAGTGGGTAAATGGCATGAAAATTCTGGAGAAATTTTTCACGAACTTTCGATAATAGCCTGCCATCCCAAGGAAACTCCGAACCTCGGTTACCGATGACGGTCGACTCCAATTAATAATAGCTTTAATATTTTTTGGGTCTATAGAGATGCCTCCATTCGAAATAATATGATTGAAAATGGTAACTTTCTCTAGCCAAACCTCACACTTCTTCAATTTGGCATATAATTTCTTCTCTTGAAAAGTCTGAAGCGCAATCCTCAAATGCGTGGCATGCTCATCGTAACTCTTCAAATAAATTAATATATCATCAATGAATACCACCATAAACTTATCTAGAAAGGGTCGAAAGACTCGATTCATCAAGTCCATAAAGACAGTTGGAGCATTTGACAACCCAAAAGGTATCACCAGAAATTCATAATGCCTATACCTCGTCCGAATGGCTGTCTTTACTACGTCCTCATTCCTGATTCACAACTGCTGCTATCCTGAGCGAAGATCGATCTTGGAAAACACTTGTGCTCCTTGCAGCTGGTCCAATAAATCATCAATTCTTGGCAGACGATACTTGTTCTTGATAGTGATATTGTTTAATTCTCGGCAATCGATGCATAGCCGCAATGATCCATCCTTTTTCTTAACAAAAAACACAGGGGCACCCCAATGAGATACATTCAGTCGAATGAATCCCTTGTCTGACAGTTCCTACAACTGTTGCTTCAATTGCTTCAATTCGGCAGGCGCCATCTTATATGGTGCCTTTGAAACAGGTGCCGAGTCAGAAACTATCTCAATTTCAAATTTAATTTCCCAATGAGGTGGCAACCCAGATAAATCTACAAAAAACACATCATCAAATTCACAAATGATTGGAATATCTCTAGCCGGCACGCTATGACTCACAATAGTATAAGCATAGGCCAAATAGACTTGACATCCAGAATCCATCATGTGACGTGTGAGGCTGAAATAAAACACAATGGCTCCTTCTAAACCACACTTTGGAAAAAGAATGGTTCACATCCCGGAATGACGAAATGAACTTGTTTATGAAAATAATCCATACTGGCATGATAATTCGCCAGCCAGTCCATACCCAAGATCACATCAAAATTGTACATTTCAAGCAGAATCAAATCCACCATCAACCGCAGCCCCTGGATCCAAACTTCGCATTTTAGATGTAGGATATCCATAACCACCGTCATTCCCGAGGGTGTGGAAGAAACTAGAACGTGGTCCAAAATCTTCGAAGGGGATATCAAGGTACACGCAAAACTTAGGGATACAAAAGAATGGCTCGAGCCCAAATACAAAAGAACATGCGTAGGGGAACTAAAGATGGTGATAGTACCTTCCACCACATTTGGGAATGCCTCCACATCCCAAACTGTAACCGCAAAAGTCTTCCCTGGTACGATTGGCTTTCTCTCCACTGGTCTCCTCGGAATAGGACAGTCTTTAATTATATGATCGGTCTTGCACAATTAAAACACGCTCCCATCCACTTGTAGCAGGGCTTTCCTCGGTGGGGTTTCCCGTAATAATCACAAACACCTTCAGCTGCTGGTGGATTCGGTGTTACTGCTGCTAGAGCTGCCTTCTTTTTTCTTTTGTCATCAGGCTTCACTCTCCTTGAGGACCCTCCAAATCCCGAGCTTTGACCTAAAGTTGGATTTTCTTGATTTCCAAGGTTCCTTGCAAAGTACTTCTACTGCTCAAGCTCTCTCTAAAAAATAAGGGCCCGATCTAATATATCTCCATAATCACACAGCTTGTGCTAACTAGTTGCCTCCGGATGTCATCCCTTAACTTAGACTAGAACTTTTTGGCCTTTTTGATTGGATTTTCTGCTATATGTGAGGCGTACTGGGACAATTCCATGAACTTGGAAGCATACTCATCTATGGTCCTATTCCTTTGTCGAAGCCGTAAAAAATTATCTTCCTTTTGTTCCCGCAAATTAGTCGAGAAATACTGCTCGAAAAATTCCTCCTTTAACATTTCTCACGAAATTTGATCCTCGCGAACTCCCATAATTCCTTTTTGTACTGCCCACCAATGGTCGGCCACGCCCTCCAGTTTGTACACAGCAAAGGTCACTTTGTCTTCTTTTGGGCATCGAATCACGGCAAAGATCTTTTCCATTCTTCTGATCCACGCTTCTACTCTAGCCGGATCTGAATCTCTTGAAAACTCTGGCACCATTTTACTATTGAACTGATCGTACATCGTCGTCCCCAGATTTGCCGGAGCCGGGGCAAGAGCTGGCACCGAAGTCGGGGCAGGAGCTGGCACATGCTGGCGGTGACCCTCAGCCATAATTTCCATAACATCGGCCATCCGTCCCATAATGTTCAAGTATTCCTCCTCCCAATTAGGATGGGATTGGCTCTAGAACCTCTCCCCCGACCAGACCTGGACCCTCTTCCCCAACCGAACATCTCGAATTCCTATCAAGATGCATTAACAAGAGGGTTAAACTTCCACACAAAACTTGAGTGAGCAACTTAATTCGATCTTTACTTCGGATCTGATCAAATTAACTAAGCCTCAACTACGGTCATTTAGTTCAAATCCTAAGGCATCTCTAGATCCAACTTTCATCTCTGATACCAACTATGACGTACTGCATTACCAACTAAAAATCCAGTAGAATTCCAACTATAATACGAACATTGGCCAAATATAAAACCTATAATTTTTTTGCAATACACAAAATTTTTTTTCCAAAAATACCAACACAGGATCCAAAACTATAATCCACAACACACAAGCTACATCAACATCATTATCTAGAATCCTGGTTGAAATAGGGAGATGCTACTACACCTCAGAGTCTTCTTCAATATCCTATGGAAGCAAACTAAAGATCTACCATAATAATCTAACTGATCATCTCATTTACTAGTGTATAATCAAAAGATAACAATTTTGTACATGGTTCCCAAAAAGTAATTGTCTAAGCTAAAAATATAAAATACAATTCTTCAAATAAAATTAAAATATCATCTCCATATCTAAGCTAGGTGCTGTCTCCTCTACTCCTTGTTTGACAAGAACTCATGCTGATCATTTGAGGGGATAATAAACAACAAGGAGTGCGTTAAAGCTCAATAAGGTATAATAAAATAAGATACATGAGAAATTTTTTTATGTTAAGGACATATTAATGCGTGCAGGAAAGAATAAGAGGCATATAAGAAGATGTGTATCAAGAGTACAAGTATGTTTCCGTGAAGTGTTCCTCAATTCCTTGTTTCTTTTCTTAATTTTTCATATTTTTGTTTGAGACTTGTTTTACATTTGGGGATTAAGGTCAGTAGGCCTCACTGACAAAGGAGCGGATAGTTATAACCTAAATTATATTTACTTCTATACAATCTAAAGCCATCTCCTCCTATTAAAGGCTCAGAAGCGGGTCGTCTATATAATCATCCCTATAGAAGGGGCCAATCAACCGTGGTAGCTAAGCTGCAAGCGGTTCCAAAACAGACTACGACATTCCGTTATAACATAACAATGTATGCCAAGGAACTTCACCTATTACCTAACATGGTTAGGATGCACGGCGAGAGTAATCCTAGAGTTTCCACTGCAATATTCCTGGCATGTCAAAATTTATTATCCATAATTATTGGTCCAAGTTCTTAGTTCCTTTAGTCATCAGGGACTTCTATTCTTAAATACAAATTCTTTTGTTTCCACTCTCTTGGGAAACATTTCATAAGCCAGAAATTCTTAGGTCCATCACTTAATTACAGAATTCCCTTCATCCATAGATTTTCTTTTCATAAGCATATTTGTAACTAGCATTAGCTCAAAAATGGACTTGGAAGCCTCAAATCTACCTTCTCTCACTTCTCCTCGCGGTCTCTCTCTCTCTCTTTGATTAGTGGCCGAGCGAAAAAATGGAAGAAAAAGCGTTCACGACACTTTTTATACCCAGGGTAGCGCTTGAGCGCTGGCCGGGCATGCGGTTAGCGCGCCCTAAACTGGAATCAGTGCCTCCTCGAGTGCCTGAGCGCCCGATTGGAGCTGACATTCTACCCAGGGGGGTTGCGGTGTCGCCTCGGGCGCCTGCCAGGCCCACTTCACCTAAATGCCACTCGGTCTCGAAACTTTAATGCCCATATGAGTTATTGTCCAGTCTTGATTTTATTGACTTAGTTATTCTTTAATTATAATATTCGAATACCTGGAACCTCACACAGAAAACATGTCTAATGTGTGCTTATGTGATGCTCGTGTGCAGATGAGGTATATTAAAGGAGTCTAATGCATACTTGATGTGATGCTTGCGTTTTGATTGCATTATAAAAGTACGCCTGTATACTTTTTGGACATTTTGTGGGAAAAATAGAGAGGAAAGGGAGAAAGAGAAGGGGAGAAGAAGAAGATGAGAGAGAAAGAAGATGAAAGAGATTTTAGAATTTTTTGAAGTCAAATCTATTATATGTATATTTTATTTTGATATACATGGATGTTTCCATTTTCTTACTTATTTTGAATCATGTTGAATGCATGTTGATGTGCCTCCGGATTCGAATTATTATACAAATTAGAGAGCTACTTAATTACGCCCAACAGGTCAAATTGAAGTATGTCTGACCTTTATTATTGGGAACCTAGATCTTGCATATCACAAAGAGCAAATGAGAAGTCAGAGGACGGTGAAACTTGCTCCCTGGTATATTATCTGATGTTCAAATTATAAATATTTCTTTAATAGAGAAAAAGATGGGGAGAAGTAGAACGCACAAATGCAAATAGGTTAGAGGGGATTGATTGTATTGCGGAGGATATGGCTCTGAGAGGTGCGCTCGATAGAGAGCGGCCTTAGGGAGTATACGCTCTTTAGGAAGGGCGACTTTAGGTTGGTTGTACTACTAAGCCGAGTGGCTTTGTCAGCTCTCAGTGTGTATTAACGACTGAGTGAGAGGAGAATACTCTGAATGTGAGGATTACTTGGTTGCTCAATTAGGGATTCCAGATCCAATCCCCTCCTTTGTAGATGAGGAGGTATATTTATAGAGCAAGCTCCGATTTAGCATTCCTCAGATATCGCGACTGGCAACAATTATCTGTGTGAATTTGCTAAGTTGCGTCAGCGATTACAAGTAGTGATTATGATAACCGCTGACATTTAAGAATATTTGCCCCACTGTCAGAGTGGTCATGGGGACGCTATATGGCAATCGCTTTCTGAAAAAATTTGCTTAGTCACAATTACCACCCCAAGAGTGATGCATGATCGTGGGGGTGCAATCATAGGGTTGCATTATGGTAAGTGCTGCTTGCCGTTATGCACTAAAGTGGGAAGACTATCGGCTATTGAGTTGAATGGACGATCATTGGGGCAACATATCATGTATTCCTAATTGCCTTTTTTTACTGGGCGATGCTAGGTCAACCTACTTGGGCCAATCGCATTGCCCTCTGGATCTCGAGCTCAAGGGGTTGCACATGGGCCATCATCATCAAGGCCTTTCTTCTTCCGGTGAGCTGAAATTTTAAACCAACCCATGAGTCGCCGTGCCCATCATTATTTAAACCTATTTGCTTTTCATTTGAAAAATTAAAAACCAGAGTTTTTACTTTTTCAATTTTAAAATGAAATTTGAAAAACTTATAAAACAATA
>JAODPA010068664.1:0-10129 GCA_025585075.1 Nepenthes mirabilis | reverse complement strand
TTGACCGTCTGCCTTACGCACATTAGACCCAAAGCGGCTTTTCTATAGTAATGGGCCTGGCTCACTCAGGCCCATGGCCCATCTGGCGGCTAATAATGGAAATCCACCACAAGGGCGGCCAACATGCATGTAGACGGTCAACTCGAATGTTGACCATCCGCGTCCTACACGTTGGGCCCCAATAAGCCCTTCTACAGTAACGGGCCTGACTCGTTTAGGCCCACAAATCATCAAAAGGCCAGCAACGGCTTTACAAGAATATTTCACGATCTCAGCTGGCACCAAAAAGGATATTGGCAATATTGGTGCCTCCCATACAAGGAAGGCGCCAGATTTTCTCCAAATCTTTGCCAACCCAGACTTTCCAACGGTAACATGCACAGAAGGAAAGTGCCCGGTTTGGAAAGCCGTTGGCCGCCTCACAAGGAAACAATCATGACCAGCTTGGCAACTGGCATCCGCTCCAGAAGGCAAGCCAGCCGGCAGATCAGGAAGGTAATCACTCCTTCCAAAGAGTGGATCGTCCTCTCAGCTACAAAAGAAGCCCTGGGTTCACCATCCAGGGCATGCTTTCATTGAGGTTTTCAACACATTTGATTGCTAACGCTTTCTGGCTCTGACAACGTCGCTCTGACAGAGGCGATTTTCAAAATTCGATTTTGAATTTTGAATCTGCTCAGCGTCGTCTTCGGCATTTCTAACTTGGGTGCCGGGCGGCTCTGGTGTCTGCCATGGCCGGCCTCCCGGTTGTTTGCCCGCCCCCCCCCCGTCACCCGGCTTCCATGCTCTAGTGTTGTCGACCTCGGCGACCTCGAAGATTTTGGTGTTGCCTGCGATTTTGATTGCCTATGATTTTGACCATCTTTTCTCGCCTTCTGTGTGAGGCGAAGACTATTCTTCGGTTGAAGAGTTCATGGCTGGGGCCCTATGGCCGCTGAGAGTGCAACGTCGCTCATCCTTTGAGTCCTCGCATTTCTCTCCAGCTCGTTTCCTTGTATCCTTGGTTTGCACCTAGGGTTTACTCTTGTTTTTTCTCTACCATTCAGATTGGGATGGGGCTTTCGAAGGTCCTGGTGCTGGCTCTGAGGTGCTGATGCCTGGTCGTTCCCTTCTGGTGGTCGGTTTTGCCGTGTTGTGCTGGTTTGGTGATGCTTGGCCAATGCCCTGATGTGCCGGCCGTGGACCTGTTGGATGCCTCTGAACTTTCTGATCTGTGGCTTCGGGAGCTGCTTCCTCTAGCTTCTTGGTGGGTCTCGCTCTCTGTTCGGCTTCCTGTGCCTGAAGTCTTGGGCTGTTGGATTGACTTTCCTCTGCCAATGTGAATCACCATTGTTGGTTGGGTTTGGGGTGCCCATGCTGCTCTGGGTGGAACTTTCTAGCTGAGGAATGGTGATCTGATAGTGTTATCTTGGCTGCAGTGGCTGGCTGTTGAGTCGAGCTCCTGCTGGTTGTTGTCTCTGTGGGGTATTTAATTTATTGCTGCTGTATTTGTAGGGATTACTTCTATTATTGGCAGGGGATTTAGGAATTGTTGCAGTCGGTTTTACTTGCCAAATTCTGTATTTGGAGGTTGCTGATGATGGGATGCTTAAATGCCTTTCTGCTAGCTGTTGTCTCATCTTGGAGGAATTAATGCTACCGAAAGTTCTATGATGCTGCTCTGATTTTTCCTTGGCTGAGTGTCCCATTTGGTTGGGTCGGGGGAGCCCGTGTGTTTATGGATTGGGACTCTTTGGCTGAGGAATGAGTAGCTGGTTGTGGATTTTTTTGGTGCTTTTCTTCTTTCTGGGGAGGTGGTGCTCGCTTGGTTTGCTGCTTTAGTGTGGCAAGAAGTGTGTTGCATTCCTTTGGATTGCGTTTGTCTGGCTAATTAAGCCAGTCTGTGCAGATGTTGCTTTGCAACATTTTGCTTTTGTGATGGTAGATTCTGATGGTTACACATGGAAGCCGACCTGCTGTGATGAAGGACGCTGCTTCCTTGCTGTCCACACTGTTCTACTGCTGGGTGCTAATGCAGAAGCAGTAGCAATGGTTTGGTACTGCCTTGGAATGCAGTGTTGAGCAGCTGAGCTGTCTTTTGTTGTGTGCTGATGAGTTCAATTGCTCCCATTTGCCTTGGATGCATGGATGTATGCTGTTATTTTTTATGCCAGGGCTCCTTTCCTTTGCTGATCTTGGATGGGCTGCTATGCTATTATGGTGCATTGGTAGATTGCCTGCTGCTTCCAGTTGGTGATCTGCCGACCCTGTAGTGCAGTTCCTGATGTTTTTGCTAGAGCTGTAGTGGCATTGCCCCTGCTGGATCTGATTGTTGTGGCGTGCTCCTACTGGAATCCAGCTGCTGGACGGATGGCCTGTATGAGATGTTTCTGCTGATCTTGTCCGAAGGGGATAGCTACTGCTCCTGGGTTTTGAAGGCGTAGTGCATCTTGGCTGTATGATTTGTATGCTGCTGAGATGCATAAGTTGTTCCGGATGGAAGACGGTGTTGCTGCTTTGTATGTTGCGGCTGCTATGGTAAACAACCGAAGACAGTGTGCTGGTCTCGGAGCTGGAGCCTGCCAATTATGTGTGTCAGATTTTGCATGCTATGTTCAATGTTGTTTATGATGGAAATGTCATTTTGTATCGTTTTCGGTAATCGTTTTCCTCCTAGAGGACTTTTTGTATATTCAGATGTATTGTCCACTCGGGGTATGCCCTAGCGTCTTATGTTTTATCTCCAAGTCAAAATACTTGGAGATAAACATATTTTTTATGTACTATTTTTCTCCCATTAATCCAAAATACTTACTTACCAAAAAAAAAGCTAACGCTTTCTATAAGGCGTTCGAGAGCTTTGAGAAATCTACCTCCTCTGCCACCTTCATTCTCCAAAAAACCCAAAGGCAACAAGCATGCCCTCACAGCCGTTTACTGTCTTCCCACCTTCCAGATCCAAGAAGACCTCACATCTCTCTTACATTTGGATCAAACACTCTTTCTCTTTCTCTCTCTCTCAATTTCAGTTTCTTTCTTACGAAAACTGTTTTACTGACTTGAGCGTCGGAGTATTTTCGGTGGGACAATTTTCTGCCAAACACGCTGACCTCCTATTCTGTTTAGTGGTGTGTAAGATTCTACTCAGGGAGCAGAGCCGGAGCCATGACAAGAGGATCATCCGAATCTATTCAAAGTTTGGATCCAGACACGCATCATTGGCGCCGTCTGTGGGAAGCGTTTACAAAAGCCAACCACTAAATCTGCACAAACTCTCTCTCTGTCACCTTCTGATTCTGCAATGGTGAACACGAGAGCCCAAGCTAGCGATCCTGCTAGAGATGCTGCTAACCCCGACCAGGACGACGCTGCTGGTACCATGGTCAACGGGGCCACAGGCGGAGTTCCACCGCCTTACTTTTAACTACTGGTGGAGCAGATGCAGGACAACAATCGCCTGCTCCAATTACTTTGTGCCCAGAACGAGCAACAATAGCAGGCGGCTCCACCAGCAACCATCCCTACACCGGCCACCAAAAGGGGTGGCCAAAGGAAGAAGAAACTGGCCAAAAGGCCTGCTAAAGCCGGAGACAATCCGGCTCCAGCGTCCTCCAGCGTTCCTAACCAGAACAGGCCTATGGAATGCTCCAGGAGTACGTCTCCGTCAGAGAGCCCAGAAAGAAGAAATCCCCGATACTCTCGGGCAGAAGACCACCACGCAATCTAGAAGCGAGCCTCCAGGACTGCCCGATCTACTGGAGGCTGCAGCCGACCAGCTGCTGAACCCGCCGGGGACAAGACAGAGTTGAGGAATTTCCTCAACTCCAAACGATCAGCAAACGTCGCTTGCACCGATCCGCAGGTGGACAAGATCTGGAACCGTGTGTTCCAAGAGGAGGAGCGCGCCATCGACTTGGACCGATCTCCTTTCACTACGAATATCCTAAGCTGTCCACTGCCATCAAAGTTCAAGATGCCATCCCTTGACTTATACGATGGAGGCAGTGATCCGGTTGACCACCTGGATCACTTTCGCACCCATCTGAGTCTACAATGGCTAGAGGACTCAGCGATGTGCCACTGCTTCCCACTCACACTAAAGGGAGATGCTCGAATCTGGTTCCATCACCTCCCTTCAGGCACCATCAGCAGTTTTCGTGAGCTCACGGGCCTCTTCCTAGCTCAGTACGTTTGAGCCGACGGGAAGAGAAACAGCCATGGGACCTCTTCCACATAAAGCAGAAACCGGGAGACAACCCATGGCGTTTCCTAGATCGCTTCGTGGTGGAAGGTAGAAGGATCCCCAGGATCACAGAGGAGATGAAGCTGGGTAGTTTCATCTCTGCACTTACTTACGGTGACTTTTTCAAGCACCTTGCCCACAAAAATCCACAGACCTTCCACGAGGCGGAATCCATCACTAGGGCCTACGCTGCGGCGGAGGAGCCCAACGAGGCAAAACGTCTAGAACGGGCGGATCAGCCTTGTCCGTTCCCTGGTGAGGGGAAGAAAAGGTACAGTGGCGGAGAACACTCCCGCCAGAAGCAGCGCCGGACTGGGCCCCCAGAACTTAGAGACTATGGGCCCACCAAGTTCACACCTCTGACGGATCACTCCTAGAGGATCCGAAAAGGCCAAGCGAATTAAAAAGATAGCTGGCTAGTATGCAGTAGTCAATGGGCGGCTGTATTGCCGCGGGTACTCGACTCCATACCTCCGCTGTCTATCTCCCGAGGAGGCCGACTACTCGTTAGGCGAAGTTCACATCGGGATCTGTGGATTACACGTAGGCAGGAAAAACCTGGCCTTCAAGATCATGAGGCAGGGCTATTATTGGCCCTCAATGAAAAAGGACGCGCTTGAGTTTGTAAAGAAATGTGAAAGCTGCCAGCTGCATGGCAACCTTCACCACCAGCCGTCCGCTGACCTGAAGTCACTACAGGCTCCATGGCCCTTCGCGCAATGGGGGCTCGATATTCTCGACCTATTTCCCATTGCCACGGGGCAGAGGAAGTTTATCATCGCAAGCATCGACTACTTTACCAAGTAGCTCGAAGTAGTCCCGCTGGCAAAAATCACGGAGCACAATACGCTGGAATTTCTTCGCCAAAGCATTGCCTGTAGGTTCAGCGTCCTAGAAGTCATAGTGACTGACAACGGGACCCAATTCTCGGGGAAACTCTTCAGCAAGTATTGCACCAGCCTTGGCATCAAGCTGGTCCACACTTTGGTGGCATACCCCCAAGCCAACGGACAGGTGGAGGTTACAATATACTACTCCATGGGTTAAAGACCAAACTGGAGGACGCCGGGGGCTCTTGGGCTGACGAGCTCCCATCTGTCCTCTGGTCTTATCGGAAAACCCCAAAGGAACCAACATGCGAGACACCCTTCAGCCTCTATTACGGGACTGAGGCGGTGATTCTAGTCGAAATCGGGCTTTCGAGTCTCAGGGTGGAGTCTTTTGACCCACAGACCAACTCCCAGAAAATCAGGGAACACTTAGACTTGCTAGAGGAATCCCGCGACACCGCTAGAACACGGATAGTAGCCTACCAACACCGAGTTGCCCAGTACTACAATAAAAAGGTAAAAGCTCGGCAATTTGACGTTGGGGACTTGGTCCTACGGGGCGTCGAGGCCACAGGCAAGCTGGCCGACCACAACAAGCTCTCTCCCAACTTGGAGGGACCTGCGGAGCATACAAACTCTGAAACCAGGATGGAAAGTTGGTCCCACGAAAGTGGAACGCAACCCACCTCAAGCAATACTTCCAATAGGGAACCCAGGTACGCACTCACCCACTTGTGTGCATTCATTCACATGCTTATTTTAATTTGGTAAAATGAGAAGTTTACTTAGCATATAGAATCCTAGGCTTTGTGTGCATATATGAACTGCATTTGCCTTGTAGGTTTACCAGACCTAGATTGCCCCTAAGTCGGGAAGGTTTTCACCCTCTCGTTAAACCCTAGTCTTCCAGGTGGCCCAGAAGTGGTCTAAAACCCTGGTCATCCAGGTGGCCCATGAGCGGTCTTAAACCCTAGTCATCTAGGTGGCCCATGAGCGGTCTGAAACCCTGGTCATTCAGGTGGCCCATGAGCAGTCTGAAACCTCGGTCATCCAAGTAGCCCATGAGCGGCCTGAAACCTCAGTCATCCGAGCGGCCCAATAGCGGTCGTACTACACATTGGTCATCCAAGTGGGGATAGCGGTCTAAAAACCTTAGGGGGCAAGTATAGCACACGCGACACCTCCTCTCGGAGAGCAGGAACGCCAGTCAACGATGGTCGAAGGGAGAAATATTTCTTCTCCAACACCGGCTGCCCAAGTCATCACTTGTATGGCGCCACCGGGCTAGTTAACACACCCGCCCACCTTACTCCTTAGCCAGCCAAGGACTTTACTCCTTGGGTGGCCGACCAACGAGATTGGCTGCCCAATGCAATGATTCACATAAACACAAAAAGTAATAAAAACAATGGACACTAAATTAAAAAGAATTTCCATTTTATTGCTCATAAAGTGTATTACAATTTACTCAAGATCCAAAAGCGCAAACGAAATGCAAAAGGCTATAAGGGTGGCGGACCACCCTGGCTGTCTTGGGGCTCTCCCTCCAAATCTTTCTATGTTGCGCTGCGCGGTTTCTCTGATTGATAAACTCCATTGGGAAGTCAGGATCGATTAACCGTGCAACGCACCATCCAATGTTGAGCCCCTCCAATAGTTGGGCGTGCAGTGCGCCCCCGATCTCATGGGGGCTGATCCAAGTGGCCAACTCATTCTCTGAGGCTGCAGCTCTGTCGGCAAGGCGTTTATGGCTCGCCTTAAGCCGATCCACCTCCTCCTTCAAGCGAGCGACCTTGGCCTTCAACTCAGCATTCTCAACCTCCATGCCCGCCATGACCGCCTCAAGGGTAGCGGTCTGATCACGGAGCTCCCCTCCTGAGGCGGCCAGCTTGGCCTCCAGCCAGGCGATCTCAGCCTCCTGATCTGCAATGATGCGATCACGTTGCTCCACTTCCTGGGAGAAAGTTGAGATCAACCTCCTTGACTGCACAAGACAAAAGCAAAACGTAAGTCATAAATACGATGAAGAAAAAAGCGCAAGGAGGCTATTGCAAAAATCATACCTCGTAAATCTTCCTCCAAGGCCTCACAGGCCTAGACTCCAGACCTGGCCTAGCTGGTGATGGACCAGTTGGCGGTGGACCAGGAGATGACGAGCCAGGAGCACCCTCTCACGCCGAGCACACCGCTGCCTCATCCAAGATGCGGTCCAGAAGCTCATCATCATCATCAGCGCGACGGTAGACTCCTCCCTTGCAGCCTCTGGAGCAGCCGCAGCGTGCCTCTTCCCCCTGGCTGCCCTTGGGGCGGCTGCTAAAGGATCAACTCTCGTCGACAGCTCCATAATAAAAACTCGCAAGCCCTCAGCCATGTCGCGAGCTGGCTCCTCCGCAGACTCCATCGGGGCAGTGCCTGAGACCACCATCGCCGCGGGCTGAGTCAGGATGACTCCTCCAGCCTCCGCCAGCCTGTCTCCAACCAACTTTCCAGCTCCAGCAGTGCTGCTGAATCCGCCGTAGATCCTGGCAGCCACATAGTCAATTTGAGATGAAGACGAGGAGGGCGTCCCAATTACCCTCTTAGTAACCTCCTCCTCTGTGCGTCTGGGGGGAATAATCACACCCCTTGAGTCCTCAGGATTCATCATCCTAACCGGAGGGCTTGGCTTCTGAACCGGCGATGGCGGCCCCCTGTTGACCTTCTTGGACTCTGCCAGGGAGACCAAGAAGTCCCTCTTGAACTCGTCAGGGTTAGCCCGTATGGCCTTGGTTAGCCATGCGTAGGCGGCGCTCTCCACCAGAGACGGCGTGCCAAAGCACGCCTCAGGAATCTCACCCGAACTCCTCGCAAGAGGCCATTTCTCACTCACCTTCACCAAGAAGAACCGATTTTTCCAGTTCTTCAGCGAATCGTGAATGGCTGTACTAATTTTTATTCCGGTACGGGGAGTGAGTGATATCCACTCTCCCCCCTGGTTCACTTTGAACAAAACCCTAATGCCAGACATCTGGAACTCCTGGCCAAGCTTCCGGGCAAAAATACAAAGGGTACAGAGATACCTCACGGCATTGGCATGAAGCTGGGCGATGGGTACTCGCAGAGCCTTCATAATGGATTCCAACTCCTCCGGCATTGGCAAGCGGAGGCCGCTCCTCAGATGGGCCTCGTAAACTATAATGTACCCCTCCGGTGGGGCAAATGCTTTGTCATCCTTGTCCGGAATCCTCAAGGCCGCCTCCTTTGGGATATTAAACTCAATGCACAGTGCCTTAATATCATTTTCTCTCAAAACGGAGGAGAAATCTGCGACGGAAGCCATGATCGAGCAAAAAATAGGAAGGGTTTGTCAGAGAAACAAGGAGGAAGAAGACGACGGGTTGACAGCGTAAATGATTTCAAAATACGGAAGGGAAACTTAAGTGCCAAGCATAAAACCCCTCATTAAGGACGCTGTCAATCCTGCCACGCGTCACCTCCTCACTTGACCCCGCAAAAGGACGAATCTCTGGCGCAGAAACCCCTCATTAAGGACGTCGTTAGGATCACCACGTGTCGCCTCCCTACTTATCCCTATAAAAGGCGAATCTCTGGCGCATTAATGGCCAGGATATCCGCCCAACCAAAGGGAGACACGTGTCACACTCTACCAGGTAAACCGGCTAGTGGCCATACAAGACGCTTCCAGAATTGACCAGGACGGTCAACAATTCTGGTACTCCGAAATTGACCAGGTCGGTCAACAATTCTTGTCAAACTCTCCTTCCCGCCTTTTCACGAAGTTCCACAAGATCTTTAAAGCAACCAGGGGCATCCCATCATGAACATGCTGGAGGCCAGAAATCTGCCCACCAGCATGGGGGGCTAGTGATGGGTATAGTAAAAATGAGCTGGCCCCAAAACGTCAATGGAGGCCCAAAACGACGGTCAACATTCTAACGGCATTATTTGAAAACAGGCCCAAAAGCTGAAAGGCCCATGATGGCCAATGTTAGCGTTGACCGTTTGGGCGGCCAACTCTCAAGTGGGCAATCAACTCAAACGTTGACCGTCTGCCTTACGCACATTAGACCCAAAGGGGCTTTTCTACAATAATGGGCCTGGCTCACTCAGGCCCATGGCCCATCTGGCGGCTAATGACGGAAATCCACCACAAGGGCGACCAACACGCACGCGGACGGTCAACTCGAATGTTGACCGTCCGCGTCCTGCACGTTGGGCCCCAATGAGCCCTTCTACAGTAACGGGCCTGACCCGTTTAGGCCCATAAATCATCAAAAGGCCAGCAATGGCTTTCCATAAATATTTCATGATCTCAGCTAGCACCAAAAAGGATATTGGCAATATTGGCTCCTCCCATACAAGGAAGGAGCCAGATTTTCTCCAAATCTTTGCCAACCCAGACTTTCCAAAGGTAACATGCACAGAATGAAAGCGCCCAGTTTGGAAAGATGTTGGCCGCCTCACAAGGAAACAATCACGACCAGCTTGGCAACCGGCATCCGCTCCAGAAGGCAAGCCGGCCGGCAGATCAGGAAGGCAATCACTCCTTCCAAAGAGAGAGGATCGTCCTCTAAGCTACAAAAGAAGCCCTGGGTTCACCATCGAGGGCATGCTTTCATTGAGGTTTTCAACACATTCGATTGCTAACGCTTTCTGTAAGGCGTTCGAGAGCTCTGAGAAATCGGCCTCCTCTGCCACCTTCATTCTCCAAAAAACCCAAAGGCAACAAGCGTGCCCTCACGGCCATTTACTGCCTTCCCACCTTCCAGATCCAAGAAGACCTCACGTCTCTCTTACATCTGGATCAAACACTTTTTCTCTTTCTCTCTCTAAATTTTAGTTTCTTTCTTATGAAGACTGTTTTACTTACTTGAGTATCGGAATGTTTTCGATGGGATAAATTTTTGCCGAACATGCTGACCTCCTGTTCTATTTAGTGGTGTGCAGGATTCGACTCAGGGAACGGAGCCGGAGCCACGACAAGAGGATCATCCAAATCTGTTCAAAATTCGGATCTAGAGACGCATCAATTACTATTATTAAAGATATTAATTATCTCATCACCCTTACCATAATA
>JAODPA010068663.1:0-10129 GCA_025585075.1 Nepenthes mirabilis | reverse complement strand
ATTTTTTAAAATTTTATCATACCCAAATTACCTAAAATAATAATTTTATCTAAAATAAATCAAATAGGGATTTGGGATATTACACCCATATTATGGATTGGATTGCCTAGACACTTAAGTCCATCGGTCGCTTCTCACCAACATTCGTCGGACGAATTTTCCAGCAAACTTTGAGCAAAGTGTTTCTGCACTAATTGGTGCGCAGCTTGAATACTCATCTAACTCATATATTTATCTTGTGAGCCACAATTAAAGGAATATTAGCACCATAGATCTTATTCACTACCTCAATCATGCTGGAGTAGATGACATCCAACTACCACCACAAATAGAAACAGTAAAAGAATGAGGAAGAAAGAAAAATGAACACCCATATTTTTATATGGAAAATCCTTATCTAATATGAAAAAAATCACGGGACAACCAATTCACAGAACCAATTCCACTAATAAGGTTGGGAATGATTTCCCACAGTTGCACAATCACAAGAGAAAAGAAAAATCAAAGAATAGAGTACAAGCAATATATGAATATACAATGTTTTTGCTCACAATTCTCTCATTCCTTCATTGTCTTTCACTCTCTCTGTCTTTTCACACTTAGCCACATACACACACGAGCTTCTCTTTCCTTTCAAGATGCAAACGGAATATTCAATAAATTTGAGAAATATTTTATATTTCCCGATAAAATCTATCATTACCAATAATATGAATATACTCTGTATAAAAACGACTCCTGCATAACTGTCTGAGATCACACATACTCAGAAAATCTTCTGAGCTAGCACCACTCTGGATTCCCTGGCGGACGGCCAATGTTCCATAGTCCACGTCCTTCACAAAATCGGTCAATGCCCATTGACCGTCCTGTCCACAGAGTCGGTCAGTTGTCTATCTGGAATCCTTCAACCACACTGGGAGGCTCATATTTAAAATCGGTCAACATATTGACCAATCATTGTTACCCATCTATAAGGTTCCGGTCAACTATGTTGACCGAAATTCTTTCTATTTATCCTGTGCATAGTCACACACAAGGTCCACATGCTTCATCCAAGTCCTCCGATTACAAAGACTTTCACACGGGAATAATTTTTAACAAACTTTTTCTCACGACCGTGAGAAAGTAATATCTGTGAGTCCAGCCAATTTGCAGCAAGTTTTATTTTTACCCTTTGATAAAATCTTATTCATCATATTAGCCCCATTTTCCTCAATACCGACCTTCTCCAGTGACAACAGACTGGCTTCAAGCACATCTCTCACCTAATAGTATCGAATATTAATATATTTTGATCTAGAATGAAATGAAGAGTTCTTATAGAGATGTATGACACTTTGACTATCACAAAGTACCTTATATGACACGGGAATAATTTTTAACAAACTTTTCCTCACGACTGTGAGAAAGTAATATCTGTGAGTCCAGCCAACTTACAGCAAGTTTTACTTTTACCCTTTGATAAAATCTTGGTAATTATATCAGCCCCATTTTCCTCAATACCGACCTTCTCCACTGACAACAGACTGCCTTCAAGCACATCTCTCACCTAATAGTATCGAATATTAATATATTTTGATCTAGAATGAAATGAAGAGTTCTTATAGAGATGTATGACACTTTGACTATCACAAAGTACCTTATATGACACGGGAATAATTTTTAACAAACTTTTCCTCACGACCGTGAGAAAGTAATATCTGTGAGTCCAGCCAACTTACAGCAAGTTTTACTTTTACCCTTTGATAAAATCTTGGTAATCATATCAGCCCCATTTTCCTCAATACCGACCTTCTCCACTGACAACAGACTGGCTTCAAGTACATCTCTCACTTAATGGTATCGAATATTAATATATTTTGATCTAGAATGGAATGAAGAGTTCTCATGGAGATGTATGACACTTTGACTATCACAAAGTACCTTATATTTTTTCTATCTAAGACCCAATTCTTAAATGAATTTTCTCAACCATAACATCTCCTTACAAGTTTCTGTCACTGCAATATACTCGACTTTAATAATTGACAAGGCGATGCACTTCTTCAGCTTGAATTGTGACGGAACGGATTTTTTTCTGTCCCCAAAAGCTTCCGTCAAACATAAACACAATTATCCATCATTCATAATTTCTACAACAAACATTCATAGGATCACATGTGCCATCCGTGGCACAAATCCATAAAAATATTTACTACTCTAACAGTATAATAACGAGATGTCATCTAGGACCTGCACGGTAAATCTATAGTATATATAGCGGAAGTAAACTAAGAACCTGTAGAAGCATAGCTTTTTCTTTTACCGACATACATATCATAAGCTTTTCATACAAAAATCTTCATGTTCGATAACATCAATAAACATAAAAATCGGTATACAAAAATCACATTTCTAACTAGGTGTTTACATCCACAAGCTCTTCAAAAAGCGGCTCCACAATGCTCTAAGTCCTCAAAAACCTTCAAAAGCTTCTCTTGGTCTACTCCTTTTCATCAGATAACAGCTCTACTGTCTCATCTGGAGGGAGAAAAAATACTAAAACAGTGAGCCGAGGCTCAGTAAGGTACATGCATATGAGCAGTAAAACCATGATGCAGAACAATCATGTAACGGTGCAGAATAGAACGGTTCAGACAGAAAGCAATTCAGAAAGCAGAAAAATCATACTTGACAACAATATATTTCATAAATTAGAAATCAAAAATCAGAAATCAGTAAACAGAAATCATCCACTAAGATCGGTAATCAGTTCTCGGTAAACGGAAATCGGTAGTCAGAAATCAGTAACAGTAAACTGTAATCAGTACAGTAACCAGTAACAGAAGTCAGTACAGTAGCCAATAACAGAAATCAGAAATTAAAAATCGAAAAGCAGTTAACATAGCAGAACAGTACAGATCTGACTAGCGTACCCTACTAGCAGAGGGGGCGAGTGATCGAGGATAGATTGTATTCACTCAACACAATCTAAGGCCAGAAATAGAAGTATCCTATCTCAAGGGATCAGAACAGTGTGCCACCCGAAGGTAGGCCGGTAATAGAATTTTTTCCTCCTGACCGTAATGCCCTGAGGACAGGGCGGATCACAAATAACTCCATGGACAGAGTTATCCTCGATTACCACCGAAAAGTCCTAAGGCATGTCGGAGAACCTAACCTTGAGTGCATATCAGTCTGGGTCCAAAATAACAGAAAACAGAAATAGACTTAGAGCTGATTTCAAAATACGGTGGAGGCCGGTTTTGATTTCATGGCATACAATACACTTGGGGCCGGTTTAGATTTTATCAAGGAAGGGCCGGAGCTCTTTCCTTGTTAAGGGAGTCGGTTTCATTTTCAGTGCAAAAAACTAAAGTTCCTATTCTCGAAAGCCGGAGTGCTCGAAAGCCGGAGTGCTTAAAAAGTCGGAGTGCTCAAAAGCCAGAGTGCTCAAAAAGCCGGAGTGCTTTTCTCAAAAGGTCGGGGTGCTTTTCTCAAAAGGCCGAAGTGATTCTTTCTCAAAAGCCGGAGTGCTTAGAAAGTCGGAGTGCTTTTCTCAAAAAGCCAGAGTGCTTCTTTCTCAAAAGCCGGAGTGTTTAAAAAGCAGGAGTGCTTTTCTCAAGTGCTTCTTTCTCAAAAGCCGGAGTGCTTAAAAAGCCGGAGTGCCTTTCACTCAAAGGATGCAGTGCTTTTTACTCAAAGGACGGAGTACTTTTTAAAAGCCGAAGTTTTATAAATCCGGAGTGCTTTTTACTGAAAGTCGGAGTACTTTTAAAAGCCAAAGTTCATTTTCCTCAAGGGACGGAGTTCTTTTTCTCAGAGGACGGAGCTTATTTTTTCAAAGGCAGGAGTTCATTTTCTCAAAAGCCGGAGTTCATTTTCCTCAAGGGACGGAGTTCATTAAAAGTCGGAATTCATTTTACATTAAGGCTGGAGTTTCATATAACTGGAGCTACGGTTACATACCATTAAAACCCTTTCATTTTCGTATTTAGTGCTTTGGCAAAACTTTCGGAAACAAATTGGTCTCTAAACAAGTCTTATTTCATGAAATCAAGGCCATAATTCCAAATATATATACTCAGTCATGCATTTAAACCACAAATTTCCAAAATTTCGAGTTAGGGTTTGGCCATGTTCTTTCAATGTCAAGATAACACATAACACATGCTCATGCATGAAATCGGAGCCAAATACTTCCATAAACATGAACAAACATGAAATCTAACCGATTAATCGAAGAAAACATGCTTCAGTTACTCTAAACATGGATTAACATTATTTTCACAACATTTTTATCAACTTAAAACAAGAGAATCGGTTAAAACGAAAAACGACGTCCGAAGTACACTTGCCTTGTCGCGGGCTTTCACCTTTATAACAGGCTCACGGATGGATTCGTGCTCCCGAGCTTCGTTCTCTATCCTTCTCTCACTAGGGACGGCACACTCTCTCTCTCCTCAAACCCTAAAGTGTGCTGAAATGAAAAGGAGAGAGCTGGGCGCGTTTTTATACTGCGCCTGCCGTTCGACCGGAGCTCGAGCTGCCAGCAAGCGACAGGGATCGAGAAACGCCACTGGTTTTTCCGCCCGATAGAAGGGCTCGAGCGGCCAGCGGGTGGAGGGACTCGTGAACGCCACTGATTTTTCCGCCCGACAGAAGGCTCGAGCCCACAGCAAGCGCCACTCGGCTGCTTGCTAAATTTGGGCATTTTCCAACTTTTCACTTTTACTACCACTTTTTTCACTATATGGATCGCCTCTTACTGATATTAATCACCTTAATCACATCTAGTTATTACGTTTTCGGTTTCGAGTCCTCACATGAATTGTCAAAAAATTTTACCTCCAACAAACTTCACTAAGTACCCTGAGGTAGGCTTGCAGGAGTCAATATTTTTGACCATATCAGGTCCGAGTAGCCCACTAATTGAGGCTCATCACTTCCAAGACACAAGCACCTATTGAAAGTTTCTCGGATATATCACTTGATCCTCTTGACCGTGGACCAGTGCTCCTTTCCAGGGTTCGACAGAAATTGACTGATTGTGCCAATAACATGTGCTATGTCTAGTCTTGTACATACCATGGTATACATCAAACTTTCCACAGTTGAGGAGTAGGGAATGCCTCTCATATACGCCTTCTCTTCGTCCGAGGACGGACACTGACGAGTGCTCAGCCTATGGTAGTTTGCCAATGGTGTGTTCACAGACTTTGACTTGCCTATATTGAATCATTGAAGCACTTTCTCAATGCAACTCTTTTGAGGCAATAATAATTTTCTTACCTTTCGATCCCAGACAATTCTAACATCAAGAGTTTGCTTCGTCAATCCTAGATCCTTCATAGCAAACGACCGCCCAAGTTACTCCTTCAACTCCTTTATCCGAGCACTGTTACGTCCAACAATCAGTATATCATCCACGTACATTAGAAGGATAACAAAATCATCCTCGAAAAACCTTTGTGTAAATACACAGTGATCACAAGTAGTCCGCCGGTACTTTTAACTAGCCATAACCAACTCAAACTTATTGTACCACTATCTAGGGGCCTACTTCAATCCATACAGGCTCTTTTTCAGATGACAGACAAGTCGTTTCTTTCCCTTAACGTTAAACCCTTCCGACTATTTCATGTAAATCTCCTCTTCAAGTTTACCATAGAGGAAAGCCGTCAAGACATCTATCTGCTCCATCTCCAGATCCTAAATAGCAGCCAAACCCAACACAACTCGTATGGAGGACATCTTTACCACTGGAGCAAAAATCTCATCAAAATTAACTCCCTTTCGTTAACTGAAACCTTTTACTACTAGTCGTGTCTTGTACCTTGGTTTCATGATATTCTCATCCGTTTTTAACCGGAAGGCCCACTTATTCTTTAGAGCCCTCTTTCCATTGGGTAGCTCGACCAAATCAAATGTATGATTTTTATGGAGAGAGCTAATTTTATCTTTCATAACTTTCAACCATTTCTCATTATTCTCATCCTCCATAACCTCTTCAAAGGTCTCTAACTGTCCAGTATCGGCGAGCAAGACATACTCACTTGGACACAGACGAACGGACAGCCGTCTGTAACGTGAGGATCGTCTGATAGGAACGTTCTCAGCTAGTTGAGGAGTGACTTCAGCCCGGTCCTCTCCTGGTGCCGTCATGGCCTCATTCCTCTCCTCATTCACATTAGGATTAGTGTCCTCGTCTTGTAGAGCCAATGGACGGACAACTTTAGCACCCACATTGTCCGTTCAGTCAACATCACACTTGTTCTTCCTATCAATATCCTCAATCATTTCGTCTTCAACAAAGGTCACGTCCCCTAACCGGATAAGCCTTCTCTCAGCCGGATCATAAAATTTGTAGCCCAATTCGTCTTCCCTATAGCCCAGAAAGACGCACTATATCATCTTTGGTTTCAACTTTATCCTTTCATCTCTTGGAATATAAACGAAGGCTTTACATCTAAATACTCGTAGAAGATTATGGGATGACTCCTTACCTGACCATAACTTCTCCGGCACTTCACCACTTAAAGATTTGCTGGACGACCTATTTATGATGTAGGCCACTGTCTTCAGTGCTTCAGCCCAAAAAGATACAGAAAGCTTGGCTTCCGAGAGTATACATCGTGCTCTCTCCAGAAGTGTGAGGTTCATTCGCTCAACCACTCCGTTTAAGTGTGGTATCTTTGGTGATATTTCTGATACCTAATACCATGTGATCGGTAATAGGTATCAAAAGGTCCTATGTATTCGCCGCCGTTATCACTTTGGATGGCCTTAGGTTTCTTCCCCATCTGACACTCAACTAGAATATAAACTGCTCAAATATACCGAAAACTTGATCCTTGATTTTCAGTTGGTAGACCCATAACTTTTTAGAACAATCATCAATAAAAGAAATGAAGTATTTGGCTCCACCAAATGACTTCTCCTTAAACGGTCCACACACATCTGTGTGGATGAGATCAAGTATCTCCGCCTTATGGAGGATGAGTCTCCACGGAATGAGACTCTCTTTTATTTGCCAGCCAAACAGTGAAGACACGTCCTTAGTCTGTCTTCCTTTACTCTGAAGATAAGGCTCTTCCTGACTAAATGATATAATCCACGTTCACTCATGTGGTTCAACCTCCTGTGCCATAGGCCCTCGGACTCCTTGCTGATTGTAGGATTTACGTCTCTCGCCATTGTGGAGGCCTTCATAATGTACAGGTCGGAGCATTTTTTTCTTCTTACTAACACCAGAGATCCTCTGGTCAATTTTCACGCACCTTCAAAAAAGGTGTTACAATAACCTTCGTCATCCAACTGACCAGTTGAGTTGATATTGAGTCGGATGTTAGGGACATGACAGATATCCTTTAACAACAGTTTCATCCCGTTATTGGTGATCAGGATAATATCATCTCTGACAACAATCAGAGATGTTCCTTCATTTTCTATTTGTATCACTCCAAAGTCTCTTGGAGTATAGAATGTGAATAGTCCTCTTCTAAACGTGACATACATAGAAGCACCAGAGTCGACCACCCAGTCGGCCTTATAGTCCGTCAGGCTTGCAATGTTTTCTTCACATGTCACCAGGAGGTCACCTCCTGTGACCATTGAGATCGAGGATGTTTTCTCTCCTCGTCCCTTATCTCCTTTCTCTTTCTTCGTATTTTCACGCTTCCACTTAAAGTAATACTTCTTACAGTGATGGCACTCAAAGTTTTGATATCTTGACTATGACTTGCTACGGCCTTTCTCTCCAGGTTTTTAGCTGTGTCCTCTACTCATTCCCCTGAATTTAGTTACAAGTGCGTCAGAGTGAGAAGACGTCGAGATCCCTTATGACCGCCTTGACTCATTCATGAGTAAGGAAGCAATAACCTCGTCTAACCTTAATGTATCCTTTCCAAATAATAAGGTTGCGACGATGTGATCATAGGAGATCGACAGAGATGCCAATAGTACTAGTGCCTTATCATCCTCCTTGATTTCTTCATCAATGGCTGACATTTGCATCATGATCCGATTCAATTCATCCAAATGCTTCCCAAAACTGTCACCTTCTGACAACCACAGACTATAAAATTATTTCTTTATATACAACCTTCGTCGGATCAGTCAGGTTAAGGACCTCCTAGAGCATGTTGTCTGCCAAGCATAACTTAATAGTGTAGTTGGTAAGGTCTCGTTTATCTTGTCAGTCCTCCACGAATAGATTTTTCGGCTTATCTTCCTTCTTCTTCAGCGTTTTTATTGTTCATTCTCTGATCAGGATATTATTCATTCTCTCTTACCAGAGGATGAAGTTACCCAATCCATTGAATTGTTTCACGCTAAACGGTAAATTTTTTGAAGACGATGACGCCATTCAGACGGAGCTTTCAACCTCTATCTAATACTACTTGTTGGGATAGATAGCATCCGACTACCACTATAAACAGAAACAGTAAAAGAATGAGAAAGAAAGAAAAATGAATACCTATATTTTTACATAGAAAACTCTTATCTAACAAGGAAAAAATAACGGGACAACCAATCCATAGAACCAATTCCTCTAGTGAGGTTGGGAATGATTTTACATAGTTACACAGTTATAAGAGAAAAGAAAAATCAAAGAATAACGCACAAGCAATACAAGAACACGCTATTCTTTTGCTCACAATTCTCTCCTTCCTTTACTGTCTTATACTCTCTCTATTTTTCCACACTCAGCCACACACACACATGAACTTTTCTTTCCTTTCAACATGCAGATGCAATATTCAGCAAATTTAAGGAATATTCTATATTTTTCGATAAAATCTATCCTTACCAATAATATGAATATATTCTATATAAAAACGGCTCTTGTATAGCTGTCTGATATCACACATACTCAAAAAATCTTCTAAGTTAGCACCACTCTAGATTCCCCAGCGGATGACCAACATTCTATAGTCGTCAATGCTTGTTGATCGTCCTCTCGTCATGGCCGGTCAATGCCCATTAACTGTCCTTTCCACAGAGCCAGTCAATTGTCTGTCTGGAATCCTTCAACAATGTTGGGTGGCTCATACTTACAACTGGTCAACATATTGACTGGTCATTATTACTCGTCTATAAGGTTCTGGTCAATTATGTTGACCGAAATTCCTTCTGTTTATCCTATGTATAGTCACACACAAAGTCCACGTGCTCTGTCTACGTCCTCCGGTTGCAAAGATTTCCACACGAGAGTGATTCCCAGCAAATCAATCTCCTCTATGTGTGTTCCGTAAGTCTTTCAATAACTCCCTTCAAAATCTTTAATTTTTTCTTCTGTCATTTCTCAATTGTAAGTCCGAGCTTGTGTGTAGCAGAATTGAAATCTAACGGCCAACTGAATTCTTGAAAACTATGGTTAAATGGATAACAAATAATTGAAAATAAAGAAAGTTGATTCTAATGGCCTCTAATTTGTACTTCTTGCAACAGTTTATCTCATTCGAAAACCCCACAGCAAATGTATTTCTTAGAGATCATATATTTTCTACGCAGTCAATTGTAAATTTCATCTGAACTTTTCTTTGTCAAAAGCCTTCTTTATCCCAGAATAGCTTTTAAGTAAATTCTATCCCTTTTTTATGTTTTGGGTAATTTTTGTCCTTTTTTTTAGATTTTTGTTAGTTTCTTCCTTTTAGGTTATAGGATGGTCATTGTGGCTATATGAATGCTTTACAAAAGGCATCCATTGCACATACTTTTTGACATCAATAGTGATTATTAACTTGAAAAAATGTAGACTTCATCTCCTTCCAAAGTCATTTATTTTAGGTGTTTGAGTTTTAGAATATTCATGTTTGTTGTAAGTTATAAAATTAGCTGAATTTCGTAAATATATAAAAATAATTGAAATGCAAATTAAGTGAAATGAAATGAGTAAAAGTGTTTAAATTTAGATACTTTTGCCTTAAGAAAGCCAAGAAAAAGAAGTTTTAGAAGTCCTTGAGGAAGAAATAAATTTAAAAAAATAGCAAAAATAGTAACAGATAAAACAAGGTGACTTGAAATAATTGCACATATCATATGGTAGAAAATGAAAGATGGTAATTACAATATTCTGAATTCTTATTTAATTTATTTTGAATAATATTATGATTTTTTGTAATTTGAATGTGATATAATTTTA
>JAODPA010068662.1:0-10129 GCA_025585075.1 Nepenthes mirabilis | reverse complement strand
AGAAAAAAGGTAAATTAGAAAGATAAAATATTGTCATATTGTATTTATTAAAATAGAATGAAACTCATTAATAAACTTGGTAGCAGTCAAATACAGTTTTTTTGAAAATAATTTTTATAAAGTCTATTTTGGGTTGGCTTATTATTCTATTTAATGTGTCCATGGGTCTGAATTGTTATATAAATTAGGGAGTTATGAATTAGATTTTTATGTCGAATTAATTTGAAGCAGGTCCGATCTTTGTAACTTTGAACCTGGATCCTATGCAGCACAATGAGCAGACAAGATGTCAGAAGATTTGTGAAACTCACTCTTTGTTATTTCATTTGACACTCAAGTTAGTAATTTTTTTATGAGAAAAGAAATATGGATGATGCAGAATAAAAGTGATGTTAGGGGACTAAGTGTGGTATGTTCAATGGGAAGCGTCTTTGAGAGAGAAATGAGCTCAGACGGGAGTGTTTTAGTAATCTGTTTTTTGTGGTCTATCTCATCTTTTTCTTTTTCTTCTCTGCTATAGTAAAGGAATATTTATAATGTTGGTGAGCAGTCTGATTTTCTCTAACTAGTGACAACCGTTCGTTGAGCTATTCAGATGAATAAAGGAATACCAGTTGACCGACAGTTAGGATAAGTTTTTGTAGTGCGTGGAAAAAGGGTTATGGGCCATCATGATTGGGCCGTTGAGGTCATTTTGGCTGATTGGGCAAGTTGGGACGTTAATTGGATCCAGAGTTTGTTCCTTCTACTTGTATGCCCTCTTCCTGGATTGGATAGACCGAACCCATCACTAACCCCTCATGTTAGGAGGCATAAATTTTAGATTTCTAGCATGTTTACCAAGGGGTCTTTGGTTGCCTGGACACGTGCTGCCAGCCCGAACGGTGTCTCTTTGCACTTATGCTCCGCTAGTTGCAGCATCAAATGCAGGCAACTTTGAGACCCGTGCCGTCTCAGAATCCGTTTGGCTGTGCAAATGGAGGCTCCATGCCTGCCATCATTACTGGCGTTGGACAATTGACGTGCCGCAGAGCTTATGCGAGGCTGGCATATGTCGTGGCTATTATGAGACGCGTCTTTTGAATTTCCTTTCACAACTTCGTTTCGATCCAGGGCCTCAAGCTATTTAAATCGCTCGGATTCATTGTTCCCACATTTCCTTTACTTTTAACTCTCTTTGTTCTTCTCTTGTTTCAAATTCTATTCGTTTCTCAATGGCTCCTCCATCCTTACTTCTGGGATGTCAACTCTTTGCGTGCTTGGTACAGAATCCCAAGTTCCATGGTGTATTTGCTACCAAGTAGCTGTGGCAATGCTTGCTCCCCACCGCAAAGGTTTATCAATGTGTACGAGAACCATTTAAAAGGGGGTCTTTGTTTTCCGATGGTGGCGGAGCTGCACCAAGTCCTTGCGGTGTTGGGAGTCCCAGTTGTGCGGTTGCACCCCAATGCTGTCCGCTATCTAGTCTATTTGTGTGTTTTTGCTCGCCACAACGACCTCGAGTTAAACGGTAAGGTTGTAAAGGTGATCTTCCGGTTTCATCAGGGAGCGGATTTGATTTCGATCTCTCCCTTCCCAGAGTTCGTATTGAGCGGGGAAACCCTTAATTCAATGAAAAGGTGGAAGAATCGGTATATTTTCATGACGGTTCCTTCCGGATGGGACCTTTCCAACAAGTGGGGCACGGTACAAGCATCCTTTACCACCGAGGTATTCGACCATAAGAAGGAATTGGTGAAAGTGCTGACAGACCTTATTTAAGCAGATATCGACACTTTCCATGAGAATAAAAGGAACTGCTGACTGTCGACTGAGGCCTTAGCACAAGTGAAGTAGGAACCCCACTTAGAGGGGGCGGAGGCACCCCCTGTGCCCTCAACACCCAAGAGGAAGCCCAAGAGAAAGCATAGGCCGTTGTGTATCAGTGACTCCCCTGATAGGGCATCCAAGTAGTAGGTGGCTTCATCCGTGTCCTCCTCCAGTGACGATTGGGCTATCACCGAGTGGCTGGAGAGTGCAAAGAAGTCTTCGAGGAGGGCGGACCCGTTCTTTCTTTCTCATCGGTCCAGGTTCCTGAGGTCGTCAGGTCTTTTGAGGGAGGTGAGCCTTTTGTCCTTCTTGCTATGACTGAGAGCTAATAGGGTGTCAGTACAAAGAATGAGCAAATCCCAGCTTTGACCCTAGTAGCATGCAAGGTTGCAGTCATTGTTTCTTCGCTGCATGGGGCTTGTGCCTGACCTTCTAGCCAACTTTACTGAGAAGGGCCCCCATGAGAACTGGATAGCAGAGGGTCAAGCCGGGGGATCATTGAGGTGGGCGAGGTAACTGAGGCTACCGAGGGACCTTCCTACAAGATTCTAGAACTCGAGGTCCGAGGACAAGCTGAGATCGGAGAAGCTGTGGAGATGACCAATGTGCCTGTTCTTGAGCGCCCTACGTCTGAGACCCAAGAGGAAACTGTGGCCGAAGGAGTTGTGGAGATGACCAATGCGCTCTGTCCTGAGCCCCCTACATCTGAGGCCTGAGAGGAAATTGTGGCCAAAGGAACCACGGAAGTAGCCAAGATGGCCTGCTTAGAGTCCCGGAGCCTGAGGAGTTTTGATGGCTCCATTGAGTGATCATTCCACAGGGAGTTCATCCTTTCTTGAGGTACCAACAGAGTATTTTCTGTGTTCCTTCCCTTATTTTTATTATTACTTGACTAACTTGTACTCTACTTACAATTGCATGAGTTGGCCCGCCAACTTACCTCCTCTGTCGATTGCCTGACTCGGACTCACATTGAAATGGAGAAGTTTAGAGTTGCGGAAGAGCATGCCTCCTAGCTCGAATGCAAACTGTTCGAGACCAAGGTCAAGGTCCACTTCGTAGAGGATTCGGTTCGGGTGTATGAGCAGAAATATGCTCTCCTTTGGGACCAAAACCTCCTGCTTGAGAACAAGCTCAGAACTTCTATCAGTCCGGACGATATCAAGCAGGTGCTGGACCATAAATACTAGGATGGCGTCAGCCTTTAATAAAGTTGGTGGCTTCAAGCATTTCGCTTTCCATCTTCCATCCAAGGAACGTGAGTGCCCAGTATCGGTCAGATGTGTTGGGTTGTCCAAGGGAGGATGTGGACTCTTTGGTGCCTTCGCTAGGAACCTCCCAGCCTCATGACCGTCCTCCATCGAAGCGGTAGGGTGTTACCGTATATTATTATCCTGACTTGTGTGCACCAATTTTCATAAGGAAATGTACCTAGATTGCTGCTGCCGATACTTTTGCATTCGTATGGAGTTTTTTTTCTTTTCTCTTTTTTAACTTGTCGGCTAGGTGCTACAACCATTTTTAATTGGCCTCGGAGGAGTCTTAAGCCTTCATCCACGCAAAACTTTTAGTGTTCAGTCCTGTTGGAGGACGTTGTAGCTTTGGCGCGTCTAATCTAAATCCATTGACTATGGTCGACTGACGATGCTACCTCATTTGGTAGGAGGTCTTCGTATGCGTGCTTGTTTAAGCCTCCTAAGTTTTCAATGTTTGACCTTGTGTGGATCGCTTAGTAGCGTGATCAAGTTTCAAAATTCAACCCCGTGTAGGCCGCTCGGTGGCGTAACCAAGTTTTAAAATCAGACATTGTCTGAGCTGCTTCGTAACAGAACCAATGTTTTTGGACTACCACGTGGCGACTCGAGGGACAGGTGAAGAGGACTTCACCAGACTTAGGGGCAGTCTAGGTCGTGCGATTACATGAGATGAAAAATAATTATTCACATGAGAAATTAATAAAGAGTAAACAAATAGACAATCATTTTATTAATTAAATGTGATACATTTTACAAGTAGTCAGAATGATGCATGTTAACTTTACCTGGGCCCAAGACATATCGGTTACATTTCCTGACCTACTAGTAATATTTTTTAAAGTGGGAAGAATTCCATGTTCGGGGGATAAGTTTTCCATTTTGACAGCATAACTTATACACCTAGTTTCGGAGAGTTGTTGAGATAAGGAACGGTCCCTCCAAGTTTGGGGAAAGCTTGTTTCAGTCGACATTCTTATTGGTCGCCTCTATATTGCGTAGAACTAGGTCTCCTACCTCAAATCGGTGGGCTTTCATCTTCTTGTTGTAATACCGTGTAATTCGATATTGGTAGGCCGCTGTCCGAAGGCGCGCAGCATCTCAAGCGTCTTCGAGTAGGTCAAGATGTTCTTGGTGTCTTTAGGAGTTGATGAGCAGATTGAAACCTTCGACTGAGAGGTTGGGCAGTCCTACTTCTATTGGGATGACTGCCTTAGTTCCGTAACACAGGCTAAAGGGCGTCTCACGCATGGATTCCTTGGGTGTCATCCTGTATGATCAAAGCACGAATAGCAGCTCATCCACCAAGGAGCCCCCAGCATCATCCAGTTTCGTCTTTAACCTGTGCAACAGCATGCAGTTGGTCACCTCTATCTGCCCCTTGACTTGTGGGTAGGCGACAAAGGTGTGAATCATCTTATCCTCAAACTCGTGCAATACTTAGTGAATTGCTTTGCAATGAATTAGGTTTCATTGTCTGTCAATATGAACTCTAGATTACCGAATTTACACACAATGTTCTGGTGGACATACTCCATTGCATTCTGTTTGGTGATCCGTGCTAGTAGAAAGGCCTCAACCCATTTTGTGAAGTAGTCGATGCCGACTATGAAAACTTTCTATGTCTGGACGTGATGGGTAGGAATTTGAATTTATCAAGCCCCCACTGTACGAACGGCCAAGGCAATTAGAGCTTTGTGTGTGGCTGATGGGGGATATTCCCGTAGATCTGGTAGTTCTCGCAATTTCTGTATAAAGTCCACGATGTCGAGCTTCATAGTGGGCCAATAGTAGCCTTGCCGTATGAGTTTGGAGGAAAAATTTTTGCCCCGACATGAGATCCGTAGATGTTAGGTGCACCTCTCCCAACCCATAGTCAACTTTTTTCGGCATGAGACACTGTATGTATGGGATGGAGTACCTGTGATGGTACAGCCTTCCGTTCATGATGGTGTACCAATCAACTGTGTTTTTTACACGTTTTGCCTCTTTTGGATTTTATGGTAGTGTGCCGTCGGCCAAATACCTTTTGTATGGGGTCATCCAGTTTTCAGCGTCGGCGATCGGCATCATTTTGTGCTCCGAGTCATTTATACTTGGGGTGTTGAGGACTTCACACATCTCCCACGCCTACTGCTTCGAGTCTCCGATGGCCGCTGCTTTTGTTAGTCGGTCGGCCTTTCCGTTCTCTTTCCTTGGGATGTGGATTACCTCCACGTTGTCCAATGTCAGGGTTAGGCTCCAAACTTTGGCGAGGTATTTGGAGAGCAGAGGATTTGATGTTCCAAAATTTCCTCAAACCTGAATTAACAATCAGCTCCAAGTAATTGTAGATGAACAGACTTTTTGTCAAACACTCCCCGGCTACCCGGAGCTTAGCAAGCAACGCCTCGTACTCAACGATGTTACTGGTTATCGAAAAATTGAGGGTCTTTGAATATTTTATTTCTAATTCGTCAGGAGTTCCAAGGACCATGCCAGTTCCACTGTCCACTTGTATCGAGGAATCGTCCACATGCAAAGTCCACACTAGTGTTCTTTGCTGGCCGCCATCATCGGCAACGTTGAGGGCGGCCGAACTTGGGGTTGTCATCTCAACTATAAAGTTCGTTAGGGTTAGCCCTTCATGATCGACTGTGGTCGAAACTCCACATCAAATTCGCTCAACTCAATGGCTCATTTGACAAGTTACTCAGATATGTCTGGCTTTTGTAAGATTTCTTTCAAATGCTGGTCAGTCAAACTATAATCTTGTGCACTTGGAAGTAAGGGCGCAACTCCCAGGTGGAATAGACAAGTGCCAGGGCTATTCTCTCAGCATGTGAGTAGTAGGTCTCCGAGTCCGTCGAAACTTTACTGACATAATACATCCGTTGTTACTCGTTAGGCAATTGTCAGATCATGACCGAGCTTAATGCGGTGTTGGACACCGCTAGATATAAATATAACTCTTTGCCTTTTAGTAGAGACGTCAAAAGAGGAGGGTTGGCGACGTACTCTTTTAGTTCTCGGAAGGTGGCTTCATAGCCAGCCGTCCACTAAAAACCGACAGCCTTCATCTCTCTTAAAGCCTTAAAAAAGGGTAGATACTTTTATGAAGATTTTGTCAAGAACTAAGAGAGCGCTATGAGTCTCCCGGTGAGTTTCTGGACTTCCCTTACAGTCCGAGGTAGGTTCATGTTAAGGATCGCCTTTACCTTTCGAGGTTTGCTTTGATCCCCTTCATGAGACGATAAAGCTTAAGAACTTCTTTGAGGACACACCAAATACACATTTGGCCGGCTTCAACTTCATTTGATGCGCTCGGAAGACGTTGAATGCCTCATCGAGGTTGCGGATATGGTTGTCAGTAGCCTTGCTTTTGACGAGTATGTTCCGACCAATTTGAGCTTTGAACATTTTGTTCACAAGTCGCTGTTAGGTTGCACCAACATTCTTAAGTCCAAAGGATATGACATTGTAGTAATATGTTCCTTAGTCGGTCATGAACGATATATGCTACTAGTCTTTCGGGCTCATTCGAATCTAGTTATAATTTGAGTAGGTGTCAATAAAGCTAAACAACTCATGGTCAGATGTGGAGTCCACCAGCAGGTCAATCCTTGGTAGTGTGAGACTATCCTTCGGACATACCTTATTGACATTGGTGAAGTTGTCGCACATCCTCCACTTCCGATTTTTTTTCTTGACAGGGACCACGTTGGACAGCCAATTCGGATATTGGACTTCCCTGATAAACCCGGCATTGAGCAGCTTTCTGACCTCCTTACAAAAGCCGACTAGTTTCTCGATGGATTTGTTTCTTTGCTTCTGCCTAATTGGTTTATGACTAGGATCTAACCCTAACTTGTGGACCATTATTCCGGTTGTTATCCCTAGCATATTAGTGGACATCCAAGCAAAAACGTTGGAGTTTCGTCTGAAGAAGCCTGTTACCTGGTCTTGGAGGGATTCCGGCAAGGAACTCCCAAATTGCACACATCTCTCAGGATCGTCATGATCCAAGGGTCCATGGACGTGCCAAACTGGGCTTGTAGTAGGGTGGTTTCATCAAGGAAGTCGAGGTCTTCAATTGGTTAGTTGGGACACACCTAAGTGACTTGGGATAGGTAACATGTCCGGCCAATTATTTGATCACCGATGACCTCTCCTATTCTGTACGGAGTAGGAAATTTCATCTTTAGATATGGGATTGACGTTACCGCTCAGAAGGCGGTTAGGAGAGCTGAAACAGGATGGCATTGTAGATGGACAGAAGGTCTATTATCAAAAAGGTGAGCATCTTGGAGGTCCTCATCGGGTAAGCCCCAATGTGACTTCCAACTGGACCACCCTCTGGACAAGTACTGGCTCATTGTCCAACCCATACAAGGATTCCTCGGCAGGTTTTATTTGACTCTTCTTTAGACCTAATTTAAAGTATACATCGAGCTAAAGCAAATTTTGAAAACTGTCATTGTCAATATATATTCATTTTAGTTGGTAGTTTATAATACCATTCGAAATGAGGGTAGATATAACTAAGGGATCAGAGTTGGGAGTTATTACATGAGTTATATCTTCATCCCTAAAACTAATAATATTATTTCTAACCCCTACCATTGGCTTCTTATTGCCCGCGAACATCTCTTGACAATTTGAGGTGTTGTTCTTTGTTAGTCATGTGGTCACCATATTAACAACCTCGATCGCCATTCAGTTTCTTGGCTGCTCGGCCTCGTTTTTGTCTGCTTCACTGGAGGTTTTCTGGGTCTTCGTGGGAATCAGGTGAGGTGCCCCTTTCGGACCAAGTTTTCGATCTCTTTCTACGGTTTACAACTGTCTTCAGTGCTATGGCTTACGGACCGGTAGTACAGGTAGTATTTCGACTGATCCCCTCCATCTGAATTCTTTAATATCTTCAGCTATTTCAGGAATTTCTTATCCCAAATCTGTATCAGGAAATTGGTGCCAGTGTTATTTAGGGGAGTCAGGTTTAGGGGCTTGTACTCCCTTCGAGCGCCTAACTCAATCCGTTGATACTTCCTTGAGTGGTTTCCATCTTCATTCTTCTTCCTTCTGTTGGCTAGTCACTCAAAGAGTCGGTCTTCGTGCTTCGATCATTTTGCCCTGTTGGCCACTTCAGTAGCTATGTAAGTTCGGGCGATGGCTTTTACCTCCTGAAAGGTCTGAGGCTTTTGGTATGCCATATGTTGGAAGAAGTTTCCTGGTTGCAAAGTTGCGATGAAGGAGCTCAATTTCACCTCATCAATTAGGCGGAATACCTTTTGGGCTTCAGAGGTGAAACGACAAAGGAAGAGCTTCAGGCTTTCGTCCTTCTTTTATTGGAGGCGACTCAAAAGCCATAAGTGCTTCTCTTCCCTTCGATTGGAGGTAAACTGTGACAAGAGATAGCTAGTGAGCTCTTAGAATGACCGGATGGAGTCTGGTTGTAGGCTGTAGAACTAGGTGTGGGCGTCCCCGTTAAGAGTCAGGGGGAAGCACTGTCACATGACTGAGTCATCGAGGCCTTGGAAGTCGAGAAGGGTGTGGAAGTGGTCTAGATGGTCCATCGAGTCCTAACTTCCATCGTAATGCTCCAGGGTTGGCATCTTGAACTTGTGGGATAGCAGCTGTGTCTAGATCTCTTTAGTGAAAGAAGACCTTGTCAGGTCGAGCCCGTCAGTGTTCTCTCAAAACACATGCTTTTTGACCTTCCTCATTCTCTCGTCTAGCCCAGAGGAGGATGCTTTCCTCTTGGCGTTAAGGAAGGTCCTCAGTTCTGTGTGGTCCAGAGAGATACGAGAGGATGGGCAGTTTTCGAACCTACGAGACCAAGCACCGTAGAAGGTTTATCCTTGAGCCAAGGGCCTCCTATCGTCATAGGAGCAGCGGAGATTTCACCGGTCAGGGCTATTCCCCCGAGATCCGTGACTTAGGTGGCCCACCAGGCGAGATGGGGCCCTGTTGCTCGAGGCCAATTGGGTCTCGAGGTTGTCAGGCTAATGGTTCTTCTTTACTGGGCGCTTCTTTCCCCTATTCCTTTGTTTGGAAGTCGTAGTTTGGGAGGCGGCAGAGGGAGCCCCCCTTGGACGCTCTTCCAGGAACATGCAAATAGTCTAGACGACCTTGGATATGTTGTCCATTGGCATAACAAGATCTCGTACGCAGGGGTCGAGATGCTCGTTCACATGACTGCTGTAAGGGGTTCGTTGCCACATGAGGCGGCATCTCTGACCGGTGCACTGACTTGAGTTCAAGTGTTTACCATGTTATTGTTTGCAAGGATGTGATAGTTGGATATTTCAACCGCTTCTCACAGACGGCACCAATGATACGCCCCCGGGTCCCCGTTATTATGCGGATTAGGGAGCCATGGATCGGATCTTCGTGTCGGGTTGATCAAAGTGGGTTCAGTCTCTGTATCCTTCAATTTAGATCCTACACAACACAACTAATAGAAAAGATGTTAGAGGATTGATGAAACTTACTCGCCATTATATCCTCTAACACTTAAGTCAGCAATCTTTTTATGAGAAAAAAAAGATGGAGGATGCAGAATAAGAGTGCTAATGCACATGTTAGGGGATTGAGTGTGGTGTGCTCGATGTGAAGTGTCTTTGAGAGAGAAATGCACTCGGAGGGGAGCGCTTAGTAGTCTTTTTTTCTGGTCTATCTTCTCCTTTTCTTTTTCTTCTCTACTGTAGTGAATGGATATTTATAGTGTTGGTGAGTGGTTTGATATTCTCTGACTGGTGATAACCGCCCACTGAGTTGTTCAGATGGATAAGGGAATACCGATTAATCGACAGTTATTGTAAGTTTTTTCAGCTTGTAGGAAGAGGGTCGTGGGCCGTCTTGACTGGGCCGTTGAGGTCATTTTGGCTGATTAGACTGTGTGGGGGTGATTGGGCCGGTTGGGACGTTATTCGGATCCTAAGTCTGTCCTTTCTATTTATGAGCCCTCTTCATAGATTAGGCAGATTGAACCTATCACTATTCATATGTTTTTTTCATATGATTTTTTCAAAAAGGATAAATGTAATTTTTATATTTACTCTTTTACAATACTATATTTTAGAAAAAAA
>JAODPA010068661.1:0-10130 GCA_025585075.1 Nepenthes mirabilis | reverse complement strand
AATCCAAAATTATAATTAATATCAAAATAAATCAAATGGGGATCTGGGTATTACAACTCTCACATCCTTATAAAAATTTTGTCCACAAAATTTATACGCCTCAATCCTCAAATAGATAGAGGAATTTCTCCTGAACTTTATCCTCACATTCCTAGGTTGCCTCTTCAACAAAATGATTTTTTCCATAATACTTTAACTAACAGAATAATCTTATTCCTCAATACAACCAACAGAATAATTTTATTCCTCAATACTTGATCTAAATGAAAACCTTGATATATGACAAATTTTTATCGATTTGCAGCTGCTCAAATTCAATCACATGCGAAGAATTATACAGATATTTTTTTAACATCGACACATGGAATATATCGTGACAATCTGCCAGACTCGGAGACAAAGCCAATCTGTAGACCATCTCTCTAATCCGATCTAAAATCTCAAAGGATCCGATGAACCTGTGCTTTAATTTACCCTTCACTCCAAACCTTGAAACTTCCTTCATCAAACCTCAAATCGGATCTCTTCTTATTGGCATAACTCTTCTTGCGACTCTGAGCCTCTATCACCAAATGTTTAATAATCTTGATCTTTTTCGACGTATCCTAAATGATATTGCGGCCTAACAATCTACAATCATCGATTTCTTTCCAATTAATAGGAGATTTGCATCTTTGACCGTACAAAACCTCAAAAGAGGTCATCTCGATACTTGACTGATACTATTATTATAAGCAAACTTGACAAGTGGCAAAAAATTGTCCGAATTACCTCTCATGTCCAAAACCGTTGCCCTCAACATGTCCTTCAATATCTGAATAGTCCTTTCAAACTAGTCATCTGTCTGTGGATGGAACACCATACTAAACTTTAGCTTGGTGTTCAATTCTTTATGCAAATTTTTCTAAAATTTTGACACAAACCTTAGATCATGATAAAAAACAATCGAAGCCGGAATATCATGTAACCTCATAATCTCATTGATATATAGATAGGCCAACTTCTCCCTTGAATACGTCATCCGAATCGAAAAGAAATTTGCAGACTTTGTCAATCAATCAATAATAACCCAAATAGCATCCAAATTTCTTGCTATCCTAAACAACCTTAAAACAAAGTCCATCACTATATGCTTCCACTTCTAATAGGGAATCGACAAAGGATGCAAAAACCCTAGTCGCTTTTTATGCTCGGCTTTTACGTACTGACACACAATGCACCTCGCTACATAAGCCACAATCTCCCGCATTATATTTTTCCACCAGAAATTTTTCTTCATATTCTAATACATTTTCTTCACTCTGGGATGCATCGTATACATCGATTTATGGGCCTTATTTAAAATTTTATCCTTTAATTTCTCAATATTCGGCACACAAATGTGACGGATCGGATTTTTTTTTCTCAAAAGCTTCCATCAAACAGATAACACAATTAACGGTCTAAATATAAGGCAAGATTTCTGCAGAAATTTCGGCAGAGTCTCCTTTATAACAGGATGAAAATCCAAAAAAATACAACCCTGTATAAACATCCATAACAAGCACACAACTATGCATCATTCACAATTCCTACAACAATCATTCACAGGATCACACGTGCCATTCATGGCACAAATCCATAAAAACATTTACTACTCTAACAGTTTAATAACGAGATGCCATCTAGGATCTACACAGTAAATCCAGAGTATATAGCGGAAGTAAACTAATAACCTGTAGAAGCATAGCTTTTTCTTTTTACAGACATATATATCGTATACTTGTTATACAAAAATCTACATGTTCTAGAATATCAATAACCATAAGAGCAGTATACAAAAATCACGTTCTAGTTAAGCCTTTACATCCATAAGCTCTTCAAAAAAAAGGCTCCACAATGCTCTATGTCCTCAAAAGCCTTCAGAAGCTTCTCTTGGTTTACTCATTTTCATCAAGTAACAGCTCTACTGTCTTATTTGAAGGGGGAGAAAATACAAAAACAGTGAGTCGAGGTCCAATAAGGTACATGCATATGAACTGTAAAACGGTTATGCTAAAACGATCATATAGCTATGCAGTACCAGAATATTTAATCAAACATCATCTGAAAAAGAACAGTAAAGACATACTATAACGATATTAAATCTCATGCTTCATAAATTATTACACTATAGACTGTAAAATAATAACTATAAACTTTACTGATGCATGGTAAAACTGAAAATAATACTCTATACTGTTCACTGTCATCTTTTCACTATATACGATTCATTATCATCTTTTCACGGTACGATTCATTATCATTATTTTACTGTCATATAGCATATCGGTAAAACAGTAAACGGTACTTCATATTATTTTCCTCCTTGTATAAAGCCCCGAGGACGGCTATCATTTCCTCCTTGTACCAAGCCCCGAGGAAGGCTATCATTCATCTTTTTATCAAAACCCCTTCTTATTTTAAGGTCAAACATTCACCATTTACTTTCAGCACTTCTCTAAATCCACATGAGAATTTCGTCTGTATATGTTCGTTCGTATTTTTAAAAACAAATTATACCGGAAGTTACACATCAATGTCAATCAACTTTCTTCTAACTGGTGCTTTGGTTAAAAATCATTAAAACCCTTTCATTTTCGTACTTAGCGCATCGCCAAAACCTTCGGACTCAAATCGATCACTAAACAAGTCTTATTTCATGAAATCGAAGCCATAAATCCAAGTATATGTACTCAATCATGCATTTAAACCATAAATCCCCAAAATTTCGAGTTAGGGTTTGGCCATGTTCTTTCCATGTCAAAATAAACACATAACACATGTTCATGCATGAAATTGGAGCCAAATACTTCAATAAACATGAACAAATATGAAATCTAATCGATTAAGCGAAGGAAACATGCTTTATTTACTCTAAACATGCATTAACATCATTTTTGTCCACTTCAAAGCAAAATAAACGGTAAAAACGAAAAATAACGTCCGAGGTACACTTGTCTTGTCGCGGGCTTTCACATTTATAATTGACTCGAGGATGAATTCGGACTCTCGGGCCTCGTTCTCCCTTCTTCTCTCTCTAAAGTCGACGCTCTCTCCCTCTCCTCAAACCCTAAATCGCATTAAAATGAAAAGGAGAGAAGCAGATCGCATTTTTATACTGCGCCTGCCGCTAGAGTGGAGCTCGAGCGGCCAGCGAGCGGCCGGGATTCAGAATGGCATTGGTTTTTTCGCCCGATAGGTCGGCTCGAGCGGCCAGCGAGCGGTGGACTTCGGATTCGCCACTGGTTTTTCCGCCCGATAGGAGGGCTCAAGCGCCCAGCGAGCACCACTCGGCTGCTTGCTGAATTCGAGTGTTTTCCAACTTTTTACTTTTAATTACTACTTTTTCACTGCATACTTAGCCTCTTACTGATTTTAATCACCTTAATCACATCTAGTTATTACGTTCTCGGTTTCGGGTCCTCACAACAAATCTGTTCTTGAAAACAAAGAATCCTATCAGCCTGAATAGGAAAATCTACTTGCGACTCATTTCCTAAATCTTTGGCTATCTCCACCAAATACAGATCATTTATCCGATTCTTCTTAATCTTCTCCAAAATTACTAGTTGCACCTGAAGATACGACAATATCATCCTCGACCCCTAAGACTGCAACCAAATCATACAGCTATTCATTCCATCCAACATTTTTCCACTCCTTGATCATCAAATAAGCCACTAAATCTGAAGACTTCTGACTCAGTGTATCAGCAACTATATCCGCTTTCCCTAGCTAACACTAAATTTTATAATTATAATCTTTCAACAAATCCATCCAACTCCGCTGCCACATATTTAATTCGTCTTGGGAGAACAAATACTTCAAATTCTTATGATCCGAATAAGCCACAAACTTCTTCCTATATAAATAGTGTCTAGAAATTTTCAACAAAAGATCACAACCGCTAACTTCAAATCATGGATGGCGTAATTCTACTCGGGAACCTTCAATTGGCTGGATCCATAAGGTATGACCTGGCCACGCTAGATCAAAATACAAACCAAACATTTCTTAGAGGCATCACAATACACAATAAATCCACTTGATCCATAATGGATCAACAATATTAGCATCGACATCAACCTTCTCTTCAACTCTCGGAAGCACTCTTCACAATTATCATCCTCATAACACCATCTTTTTCTATGTCAATTGGATCAAAGGCACCATAATCCTTGAGAAATTCTCAACAAATTGCCTGTAATATCCAACCAAACCCAAAAAATTTTGCATCTTAATAACATTCGTCAATCTCTCCCAATTTCTCACCGCTTCCACCTTCTTTGGGTCCTTGGACATGCCACCCTTTGAAATGATATGACCCAAAATAGACACCTTCTCTAACCAAAATTCACACTTCTTCAATTTAGCAAACAACCATCTTTCTCTCAAAATTTGTAGTGCCATTCTCAAATGGATCTCATGCTTCTCAAAACTTATCGAGTAAATTAGAATGTCATCGATGAAAATCACTATAAATTGATCTAAGTATGGCTAAAATACCCGATTTATTAAATCCATAAATGATGCCGACGCATTTGTTAACCCAAAAGGTATCACTTAAAACTCGTAATGGTCGTACATCATCTTGAAGGCTATCTTAGGCATATCCTCCTGCTTAATCTTCAGTTGATTATCCTCCGATTGCAAATCAATTTTGGAAAACACCCGAGCCACTTGCAATTGGTCAAACAAAATTTCAATTCTTGGGAGGGGATACTTATACTTAATCATGATCTTGTTCAATTCCATGTAATCCATGCACTATCTCATTGATCCATCCTTTTTTTTTTTCACAAACAAATGGGAGCATCCCCCGGCAATACATTGGGCCGAATAAATCCTTTCTTTAACAAATCATATAACTGCAGCTTCAACTCCTTCAACTTGGACGGGGCCATTCCATATGGAGCCCTCGATATCTGTTCTGACTTTGATACCACATCAATAGCAAATTCAATCTTCCTATGGGAAGGCAATCCAGGCAAATCTTTCGAGAATATGTCCTTAAATTCAAAAATAGTTGGAATATCTTCAATGGTCACAGAATGACCTCCAAATGTGGTTACATATGCTAGATAAGCTTGGCATTCTTCTTGCATAAGTTGGCTCAAATGCAAAGCCAAAATCAACCTAGAAACTTCCTTTCCGATTCTACCATGGAACTCTAATGATTTATATCCCAAAATACAAAACAAAATAGATTTGTGGAAGCATTCCACCATAGCATGATAACACGCTAGCCAATCCCTCCCTAAAATAACATCGAAATACAACATATCAAGCAACATTAAATTGGCCAATTATTTACAACTACTAACCTAAACCGGATATCGAGGATACACAATATCAGTCATTAATGATTTACCCATTGGGGTGGACACAATCAAAGCATTTTTTAAAAATTGGGGAGGCACACATAAATTATACACAAGTCTTGGGGCCACAAATAAATGTATAGTCACAGAATCAATCAAAACATGAGTCATAGCATCAAAAATTTGCACAGTGCCTTCCACCACTGTCGGGTTAACTTTGGCATCATAGGCTGTTGCTACATAAGCTCTACCTGAAGCCACTGGCCTCCTATCCTGACACTTCAGAGACTGAAAATCTTTGGCCTAGTTGCCCATCTGGCCACAATTAAAATATACTCCATGCTGGTGGAAGCAAACTCATCTAGCATGATTCTTCCCACACAACTCGCACATCAATCTCGTGAATTGGGGCTCAGGCGGAGAAGACTTCACCCCAATGAACTTTCCTTTCTCATGGCCTTCATAACTTGAATGGGAGCCTCAACCCCATGAGCTTTGACCATAGTGCTCTAACTTCTTCTAAAAGTACTTCTCTTGAAACTACAATTACTCAATCAATAAGGCTCGATTAAGCACCTCACCATATGAACTCACATGGAAGGGACCAACTGCTTCCTGATTGAATCATTCAGCCCTTGCAGAAATTTCATGGCTTTCAAAGCCTTATCTCCAATAATATGCAAAGTGAACCATGACAACTTTGTAAACTGCATGTCATACTCAGCAACTGTCTTACTCCATTGCTGCAATCGACTAAACTCATCCGTCTTAATATCCGAAACACTAGATGGAAAGAATTTCTCCAAAAATGCTTCATAAAAGATGTCCTAAACTAGCTCCTCGTTCTCTTGCCCAAAATGCATCATTGGGAGTCCTACTATCGAATGGCCTTGCCTTCCAATTTATATGTAGCAAATTTACCCGTATCTTTCTCTGGACAGTTGATGACCTTAAACACCATTTCTACTTTTTGGAGTTAATTTTTTGCTTTTATTGGATCAAACTCCTCCAAAAACTTCGAAACATGCTCCGCTTTAAACCGATCAAAAGGCGTCCTACCTTGGCTTTGCTCAGCCATCCTCTTCATAGAGGCCATATTTTGATCCTGGATCATCTTATCCATAATGTCGCTTATGCGATCCATCATAGCAAGATAATTATCTTCACAATTGGAACCCAAGCCTCCTACTTTAGAATCTCTATTATCCACCATCGATAATACCTAGCATACAAAAGATTCAAATAAATCAACTCTCCCAAAATGACCCAAATAGACCTAAAAGGTCTCCCACAAAACCTCTATGATACCACCAAAGCAAGTCAAATAACAATAATATTTTACATAACTTAAAATCTAAAATAAAATATAATAATAAATGATAAATTTTAAACCTGAGTGTGACAAATCATATCTACATGGGACCCAACAAAACATAGCTTACACAAGATCTCATCGGATTTATATCTAGATAACATAACATCGACCTATTATCCATCTAGATAATATATCCAAACCAACTATTCTTAATTATGGGTCCAAGGGCCTTCAAATGGCCATACATGATATCCAAATACATCTCCTGAGATCTGAATATAGATTAAAAGAAGCATCCATACTCACCAGATAAAAGATGCAACGTCACATCATGTCCAAACTCTTACAAGCATATCCAACCTACTAGTCTAAAGGGAAGAAAATGAAAAGATGAGTCTAAATTCAACAAGTATCAGCGTATATAAAATCAATTCATATATATATATATATGTGTGTGTGTGTGCGCCATAAACAAAGAGGGAGGGTCAAATCGCATAATCAAATCATATAAAGCAAATCAAAAGGGGCACAAATCATCACATTGAGCCAAAAAATCGAAGGATCTAAAATCATCAGAAAACCTGAAGGTAGTTTCGTACTCAAATTACAGTCCATATCAAATCCATAGTCCTAACGGGACATACTCATAACAAATTATGATCCGGAGTCAAATTTCATAATCAAATCATATCAAATAACAAATGTAATCTGATATCATATCCAAATAAAGTACGTGCTGAATAAAACGAAATCTAGATCCAAATTATATATTAATAAACAAATCCGAAATAAAATCATGTAAATCAAATAGATTTCTAGACAAATCATATATCAAAATCTATGAGACTGACCAAATTCCCATCTATAGGCAAATCGTGGACCTCAAATCAAAATCCCATATAAAACCATACCAAAATTCAAAGTATTCACGGAGAACCAAATATTTTTAAAGATTAATTTGAAAAAAGATTATACATACTCCCGGTAGTCTTAAACTAAATCAAATGTAGTTTAGCCAGCATGCTTGGCCACTGTGTATATTGTCTCCCATATATAAGGAATTTATTCATTATTTTTTTCCATCTACTACTTTGAATGCAATTATCAAATTTATCAAATAGATTAAAATATCATAATATATATAAAATTTTCGTAGTTATCTTATGACAGTTCTCATTTTACAAAGATTGAGGTAGATCCAACTATGAACAAAGTCTCATTTCTACTGGTAGAAGAATGAGTCACATAATTACAAATTTTTCTGTCAGAAATAAAGTCTTCTTGTTAGGAGAGGCGCTGCAAATCAAATATTCAAATCAGAATATATATCGAACCACAAAAGTAGCGACCTTAACTCCTACACATGCACGTATACTGATGCATAGTCTATGTATGTTTTATATTTATTTCCATACAAATATATTGATAAAAAATGTTTATGGTCTCAAATATTCATACCAGTTTCCAAAAAATCAATAGGACCCCTAAAATCAAAAGAAACGAACAAAAGCCCCAAATTAATCGGTAAATATCACATGCATGTTCACGATAAACAAAAGGAGTGTATAAAAATAACATGCATGTACTAAAACTTTCCAAAATATAAACAAACAATATTAGATATGAAATCAGACAAAGGATCGATCATCTAGATACTTTTCTCAATTCTATACCAAAAAGATCTGACAAAACGATATTCTGAAGTACCTGAATGGCACATTCTCTCTCTTCTTCCTCTCGCGCTCTCTCTCCTATTTGCTCTACCGCATGCAAAATGACGACCCCAACCTGCCGTACCTTATATAGGTAAAATGGCACTTGAGCTCTACCTCAAGTACGGCTTAGGTGCCAACCCTCTAGTTTTCATGCTCGAGCACACCTCGAGTGCAAGCTCTCTAGATTCTGTGCCTCAGGCGCTCATCGGGCGCGCTTCAGGCACCATACTATTGATTTGATTTTTTTTAAAATTTTACAATATATAAAACATCCAATTAATCTAAAATTATAGTTAATATCAAAATAAATCAAATGGAGATTCGATATTACATATAATGAACTTGAAAATGTCAACAAGTCATTAAGTAAAAGAATTAAGACTCTCAGAACTAATCTAGAAAAGGCCAAAAACTATATTATAATTTTTTAAAATAGAACTAAAATACTCAACCATATGTTGTGCCAAGGAAAGTCTGCTGAAAAAAAAAAAGGTCACGGATTTATAAAAATTATGTCTAAGGCAAATGATAATCTTAAAATTATTTTTGTTCCAACCACCTCCATTTCTATGAGAATTAGCTTAATAGTGTTCCAGTCTAACGCTAGATGTGCTTGGCACTACACACATTGCGTTTGATGTGTGCCCATATTTTGCCTGAGTGCAGTCATTCCAACACCTAAATTATGTCTCTGTGATGCTCATGTGTTGCTCCAAGTGCCTTGTGTGCCTAAAATATGTTCGATATGAGCTCATGTACTAATTTTTTAGCTCTTTTTCTTCGTAAATTGTATATTTGCCGACCTATTTTTTTACCCTCTCCACCATATTCTGTCCATCTTCCTTAACTCACTTTTTCTTTCTATCTTTTTTCCTCCCACATCTACTTATCTTTATTCATTCCAAGTAAGATCTAAGGTAATTTTCTCTTCTCTTCTCACAAGCATTCTCTTTTGTTAGGACACAAGCATTCTCTTCTCACAAACAGTGTTCTCACAATTGATGATTTTTTTCTTGACCGTTGGGCAATCTTGAGATATTCTTTCCTTATTATACATTTGAGTTACAGATTTGTCTATTTTAGGACTTTAAAGTGTTTGGTGGTCCAATTTAGGCCAACTCACATTTGGACTTTCTCCTTTGTTACTTGGTTGATCTTAGTTCTTCGTTTTCTTAGTTATTCGTCCATCTTGTTACTTGTATTATGATTTATTGTTTTTTCTTCTTCTTGTTATTTCAAATGGCCTCACCTAAGAAGTCACTAGTAAACAACATCGTATGGGGCTTTCTATTATAATTGACTAGTTTGTCAATCTAATCAACCTCAAATGGTTTGTATTTGATCTCACAAGCACACGAGAATATAGTATAATTTTACTTGATAAGTCAAAATTGTATCTATAGGGAATTGTACCTCTACATAGTAAAAACATATCATGATTAATTAACTTGAAATTCTATCAAAAAAGATTAACTAATGATCAAGAAAAGCTAAAAATCATAATATCAAAATAAAATAAAATGTTGGCTATATAGTGCTGGCTATTGAATGAAAAATTTATAGGAATTAAATAACAAAAAATATAAATTATAGGTATAAAAATAGATGTAGGCAGTGCAATATTAGCCAGAAGGTTAAGTGACATAATGCTAACTATTGAAATAAAATTACAAGAAACTAAATTGCATAATAGTAGAAAGATTAAACGGCACAATACTGACCATTAAAATAAACAATTAAAATAATAAAAAAGGTGGA
>JAODPA010068660.1:0-10132 GCA_025585075.1 Nepenthes mirabilis | reverse complement strand
ATAAATCAAATTAGAATCTTGTCCAATAAAGAAAATAAATAAAAGCCAATAAAATCATAATATCTTCTAAAATCTTTTTGGAATATTTAATGTGATGTCCGCATCACTATATCTAGTCTTTAATCATCTTTGTACATTTTTGGTTAGTGAGTGAAGCTTTATGAATTAATGTACAAAACAATATAAATGCACCCAGGCATACCTTTAGAACAACTTGCTCTCTCTTTACCTTAATTCTTTTCGTCAGTCCATGCCAGTTTACTGGACCAGTCACCAGTCTGCCTTTGCATCCCTAACTACTGAAGCATTGAGTCCTGCGTCTGTGCTAAGTATGAGCATTGAAACAAGAAATTCTATTGTGTTTCTTCTGCACTACTACGCAAACAACCAGTTCATTGTGCTTATGAACCAATCGATCTCTGAGAGGTTACACTTCGCAGCTAACGAACACTTAATACAATGAACAAGTTGTATACCAAGCATCTGCTAGCACTCATGCTAGAACTTTAAATGAGAGTCTTAGTTGATTGATTGGCTCATCTTCCAGACTTTAATCACCTTATCGACAATTGGAGCTGATTATGTAATTTAAGGACATGTTTGAATCAAAATGTGATGCAAACCGGAGCCTTATTGTTAGAGATGATATGGCATGACTGGTTCCAGATGAGTGTTCTAGTCAATGACAAATTGACATAAATTTGTAATTGCTTCTAAGTATAAGCAACAGCTCTGAAAAAGTATATTTTGCTTCGAGTGGGGATAGTATTTTTCTTTGGCATGTTCATGGAGTTTTGGAAAATCCAAACTTCTTAGAAATAAATAGGTAGGAATTTCTCAAACAAATCCCACTCTTTGATTGGAGACTTCGGACAAAAGTAGTTTGTGAAGATACTTTCTCAAAGCACCACTTATCAGATCCATTGTAGAAGACATGATTTTTTTTCCTTGAGAATTCACCGTGATATTTTTGCTCCTTGCATAATATAATTTTACCAGTCCTATAAGCGATCCTTTTTTATTTACTACATATCCTACGAAATTAGCTGTAGTTATCAGTTGATTAGAACTCTTGGGCTGTCTTTAGCAGCTGAATTATTGTAGGTTCTACTGATATATGATAAGCTTATTTTTCCCCTTAAAAGAAGGGGGCATGCATCTCCCGAGTCCTCATAGATTGGGAGAAATGCTTCACAATATATAGGAACTTCTCAGTTGCTTCAACATTTAGCACATGCATGTGCCAGTAATCGTAGTGTTGTTTCCATGATATTTAGCACATGCAAGTGAAGGGGAGTCTAGGCAGCAGAGTTGCTGCCATAGGACCTAGTGATCTTGGGTTTGAGTTGTAGAGTTAATATCTTATTATAAGGTAAAATTGTATATAATAAACTGAAAGCAGTCTGATCTTTTCCTAGACCTTGCACAGAGGTGGGAACTTCCTGCAATGGACTGTCCTCTTTTTTATGTGCTAGTAATTGTGATGCCTGCTTTATCTTAAAGCTCATTTCTATCTGATGAATAAGATAGTTGTTGTAAGAAATCTGGTCGAGTTGGCCCAGAAAATCTGAGTTAGTATTGAATATAATATGTATGACCCAGTCCCAAGAAAAAATGGGTCGAAATATGTCAGGCTGTGATAAGTTTGATTGCAAAAGAAAACCCCTCTAGCTGCTTAAATATTTAATGATGAGAGTAACCGATTGCATAATGAGCGTGAGCAGAGCCACAACTGGTGGAGTAAGCCGTCTGAACCAAGTATTCGTGAGCATGGCGATGTAGAGGAAGAAACAAAGTAACTGCAAAGAGAGAGGCAAACTATAGATAACGGCTATACTTAAGGAATTTTTTAGTGTTTGGGGACATTAAACCATGGGATTATCTCCTCCATCCTTGGCTTATGCTTTCCGCTGATCTACCGAATTTAGCTCTTCTCTCCGGGTTTGCTCCATCATTTGCTTTTAAAAGGTAAAAAGTGAAAATATTGCTACTTCTGATGGAAGAATTTGATGAAGATCAAGCTCTGTTTACAGTGAATGTTTACCAGCTCAAGCTTTGGAAGTGGGAGAAGGGAGTAGCAAGATCTTAAGAACAGTTGTCTGTTTGATAGATCATGTCACGATGTAAAGAAAGATTAGACCGACTTTGATTAATAATTTGAACATTTATTTCGATCTTGGCTCCATGTATGGAAGAAGGATAGATGAAATTTTGGAATTTTTATTTACTTTTAGTCCCAAAACAAAAATTGCAAATAACTAAAACCTGGAATAGAATTCGCAACTTCATGGAAAGTTTGTAAATAAATACAAATTTATGTATGCCTCCAATTGAAAACTACATTTCAATACTTGGAGTCATAATGATGTATATTCATCGTTTTTCAGAAGAGATTTTAATGAAGTTAAAGATAAAATCAAACCTTTAGCACTTTTTTCAATTACTTAAACTGATTATCTGATCTCATCAACTTGGTTGCATAAGAAAGATGGCTAGCCGTGTAAAATTTTTACATCGTTGAGTCTAAAAATTACTCGGTTCGATTACCCTATTTTAGGTTTCAGTTCAATTTGGAATTTTTGATTTTTTTTAGAACTCCCTTACGCAGAATGCCATGTCAATCAAAATGGAGGAATTCAAATTTAGGAAGGATTCTGTTGTTACCCATTCTATTCTGTGCTGCAGACAGAAGGCGAGAGATATCAACCCATAGCAGGAGCTCAATGGCTGAGAAAACGGGATTCTCGTAATTGAACTGTACGATCAATGGAACAGGGAAAATTTTAGTTGGGAGAGAGATTTGTGCGTGCAGATCTGCAGAAGTTGGAGAATTCGAAAACAGAGACAGCGATGCAGATACAACTGAAAAGCGATTTTTTTTAGTCACTTTCCACATTTCTTCGGCAAATGAAGTTCATAGATGATGATAAACAGCTGAGAATTTCAGGTCTTTGATACCGTATCCTCTTCTTCAAAGAGGATTTTATCTACCTCAAGCACCAGAACGAGCAATGTTGCTATCAAATTACTGCAGAGCGTAACACAGAATTACAACGCTTTCTTCATTTTCATGGAGATAGGCTATTCTGAGTATATTTTCCAGGGGAAAAAGGTAGGGGAGAAGGCGGCTACAACATATCATCGCGTTAAGTGAAGCATAAGAGCCACCAAAAATTCTCACATTGTAAAGTTCTACTCTTTGAAACGGTGGGAATTTGTCTTTCATTGCATAAAGAGGTTGGTGATTTGGGGGCCATAAGCATCAATTATCAATATACAGATGTAACTCTTAGGAATAGGGCTTAAAAATGATCAGTTATACGCAGTCTTACATCTATAATCTATTTACGAAAACTACAAACAGAAATGACTTCTTGAAGGAGTAAGTACATAATTAGCATCACCTGAGAATCCGGATCTGTTCTACAATCATGAAAGCAGGGTTAGGAAGTCACAACCGGAGATCTGAATGAGATCGGATCTATCAGGGGAAAGAGTTTTTCCACACACAACTCCTGCCTCACTGCTGTCTTAGCGCTTAAGGTCCACAGGTCCGTCCGTAGGCCTCACTACAATCACTACTTCAGTTTATACATCACCATGATTTGAGTTCCTAAGGTACAGGCTACCTTGCTACTTCCATGAGATCAATTGATTCGTTCATCGTTCTACCTGACTCGCTCGGGTCGTGTTCATCATGAACATCATTAGTTTTACCATCACCATTTTCATTCTCGCCATGATCATCTGCATGATCACCATAGTCTTGATCATCATCATCACAATCATTTTTAACAAGGATCTTGTTCATATTCTCAGGATGATCTTCCAAGCAAGGTGAAACAACCAAGTTGTCTTCTTTATTCTGAATCTCATTGACATTTCCCTTTTGAGGAATTTCGTCGTTTGGTTTATTGAAATCAGCAGACTCGTCATCCTTGACAGAGAGTATGTCAGGCTTTGGGTTGATGTCAATCCATTGACTACCGGTCCAATCTCGGGAGACTCGTAGATTTTTTCTCAACACATTTAAGAACAAGTTTTCACCTGACATGAACATTAAAAAAAAACATCAGATTACTGAAAACAAATCAATAATCCATCCCTCATTGAATCTCTTGGCTGGTTTGATACTAAAAACAAAATTAACAAAAAAAAAAACCAATATTAATGTGAATTATTTTCATTGTACTGTTCTTTATAGACCCATTTTGCCCTCTTGTAATCCTATAATCACTTGAGCTTCTCGATTATATAATTTAAGAGGAAACCGAAACCACGTAAATAATAATTTCAAAGGTAAAAGCTGTATATTACCTGGGATGTAAACCTGCATGCTGTCATTGACACCGTTGCTTACTCCTGCAATGATGCCTTCCCACCATCCATCACTCCACCAGGCATCTACCGGAGCTCCGACTTCATAGGAAGAGTCTGCTGCATTTGCATTAGGAGGGCACGGCCGGATTGTGGGTCGTCCGGGGCATCTCACACCGAGTTTATCAGGTGCAGCCAACCTAAAAGCTGGGACCCATTCCTAAAAGAAGACCACTAGCAAACTCATAATTCCATGAAACTATATCAGCTCATCTCTATCACACACGATATTTAGAATTTCATTAAGAAGAATGCAAGAAAGCAGAAAGAATGGTGATCAGCAATGCATCTTATGCATGGATGAAAATATGGCATTAGTATTGGTTGAGGCAATATTACCATTAGATATATCAAATAATATATATCGGTATTAGATATATTAGAAGAAACTAACAAGCAAATATTGGCAGATATATCACCGGTACGGAAACATATCATAATTTTTCCACAGTTTTGAAAAATATCGGTATCAATGGTCGATGTAAATATAAATTGGCCGATATATCAAATATTGATCAATATTTCATTCCATAATTTCGTGCCACATAAATGTATCCGCAACAACTAGGTGAGCAATTGGCACTAGAAATGCCTGAGCAGGGGTGGATCCAACATGGGAGGAGTGGGTTAGTTGACCCACTAGGAGAAAAGAAGTTGTTCTTTTATAAACAAAAAGGAATTAGACACCCAATATATTAATAATTAAATTGAAAATTTTCACAATAAACATTTCTAAAGCTAACAGAAACGTAATTGTTTTGAATTTACTATGATGAATAATAGTAAAACTATGAAATTATTTCATTTTCATGATAATTTTTTTTTCCTTTTTTTTGGGGGGTGGGGGGGGGGGGTAAATTATAACTCTTATATGCTGCAGTTTAAACTTCAGTTCATGCACTCCAAACAGGTGGAGAGAAAACAGTCTTTTGAAATATACATGTACAAGCGAGCAGAAATCTTAGGGAATATATTACAATAACAACAAAAACTTAAGTTCTGCTCAGCGAAATCAGCTATAAGAATCAGTTTTTGTCTTATAAAATAAAGCAGTCATCTTATACATTAAATTTTAATTCCATACCTCAAGGTTGCCGCATCCATCCTGATCTTCCAAATCATCATATTGAACTTTCACCTGCTTCCGGGATATTTCTAAGACAGTACACCTAAACCAGCAGCCTCGTATGCCACTGTCTTGGGACAGCAACTCAACCTTCTCATCAACCTTCAAAACCTGGCCATCCCAACACTTGTTGAATTCAACATTCTTTAAGGTAAACAATCTCCTGCTGGACAAATTGTACTTGATGTCCCGACACAGTGGCTCATACGCAATTTTCTTCCAGTGTTGTCCCGCACCAGAATGAACCTTCAAGAAGCCTTGTTGCTCTCCAAAGTTTCTAGTCCTCTTAGTTCCTCGTACAACATTTTCATCAGCATTAAAAGCCTTAACTTCACCTCTGGTTAAACCATAGCATATACAGTCGGGCTTTAGAAAGGTACAGGCCTCCAAGCAAGAGAGGATTGGCTGATCAAAGTAACCCCTCAATTTACTCAAATCAAATGGCTTGATTTTATTGTTTCTAAACTGTCGGAAACAAAGGTGTATTTTGGGCGGGAGAGATTGTGGATAACCAGCCATGCATTTCTCAAAATGCTCGCGGCTGAGGACTATAGCAGGACCATCAACACACTCTGCACTGATGACTTGGGTATTAGGGGTGATGAAAACTTCCTTTGGGCAAGTATTCCGTAAGTTAATCACAATCTTAACTTCTTGACTGTGATGAAACCATCTTACTTTAACTTTCTTCTGACCCCTCTTGTCTTCATACATGTCTTCTAAATATGCAACATACTCACTCCCTTCCTTAGCCATGACGAATACAAAGGATTGGATCTGAATGCCAAGAATGTAAAAGAAATATTATAAAGAAACAAGCCACTAACATACATATTCTGTTGCACATAGGAGATTCTTGAAATTTTGTAATTTTAGTAGTCTTTAACATATCTATAAAATGTAATATTTTCTTTCAATTATTTTCTTATTTGAAATCATCATTAATTAAAAAATTATATTTATTTCCCAATTAACCTAGAAAATGGATACTTTTATATTAGGACTCTAATTTTATTATTGGAGTAGCTAATGCTCAATGAAATTATTATTAAAAAAATTATGTTTCTCCTTCTCCCCTCTTGGTTGTCTCTACTTTCCTCTCCTATTTCTTCCCCTTCCCACTTTCTCTTCCCCTTCTTATCCTTCCCCTTCCCCGTTCTCCCCCTTTCCTGCATCAGGTATGCAAACTTCAGAGGTATGAAAGAGACACGAGTAAAAAGCACCATTAATCTAAGTTCTCCACATAACCAGACTCATTAAGCATAATTTGTCAAAGCAAAAGAAACAGCATATTAAGGGTTTGAGGAGTATGAGTCAGAGAAGGGGAGCAAGAAGATGAGTAATTTGTGTGGTATAACTTCTCCTGCAATAGTTTGGCCATCTTCAAAGCCAATCACATGCTCATAACATTGTTATGATTGATTATGGTATACTGATCATGATTCATTATTGTTACATATGGTTTTTACTTGGAGATGTCACCATGGCACATAATGATATGAACTGACATAATCAAAAATAAATTATCAAGTACAATAAAAATTGAAAATCCATCTAAATGGTTTTGTTCTTCAGATTCCTTTTGATCATTGGAACAGATGTTTACCGCAATTGTAGTCCCATTCCTGCAGAATGCAGGGTAGTGCTTAAGCTGCTTTCCGCATGCCCATGCATTTCCTAGCCACAAAATGTCTGAACAGGGTTGCTTAAATTTGTTTCCTTGATCTCCCTGATGAATAAAATAAACTTCAAAACTAATTCATTAGGATAAAAAGAGTCACAAAGAACAAAATTCATCATGACATACCGTTTTATCTGATGCATTTATTTGTTGAGCACTTAATCCACTGAAGGGCATGGCAGAAGATCCTATAACCTTATTTGAATCACATTTTGTTAACTCTATCACAGCAAACAGGAAAAAAATAATAGTAAGTCCTTCATACTACCCTCGGCCCAATCTATAACTGACAAAATATTGAAGCAAAGGAGACCAATGCATAACAAATCTCTGAAGAAAATCACCCATTTTCTTTCCTTCCTCTCAAATTTTCTATGGCCCAAATAAGATCTACATGAGTAACTTTTTAACAGATTCGATGTTGGCATTATGACAGGTGTTTTGATTTCTTTTGGGGGCAGGGGCTGGGAGGAGATCATGTAACAAGTATTTATTGATTAGCAAATACAAGTCTGATCACATCAATCGAACAAGCTAAAACCACAGCTATGGAAGATTCCACATCAACCGTCCCCATATTAGTATTAGCCTTATCGGGCCCATATATCAACATCGAACATATTAGATGTGAAAGGTTTTTGTGAATTGAAACTTAAGGGGCAACTATTGGCCGGTATATCAAAAAATATAGGATATATAGGCCAATATTTTTTATATTGTGATTTTCTCATTGTAAAGATAAATATCGGTATCCAGGAGTCTAATACTAATATGTATTATCCACTATTTCATTCCATGATGGATAAGGAGCTAGAAGTAAACCACATGGAATGTTACTAACTTTTAGGTTTGAAGGAAAAAAAGATGCATTGCTAATCCCCCCCCCCCCAACACNCCCCCCACAACACACACAAGAGAGAGAGAGAGAGAGAGTAGAAAGCAAAGGAAAAAGGCATACTTATAGAATGGTAAGAAAACAACATGAATTAATTATTAAGAGTTTTTCGACTGATTCTTTCAAATCTACTTATATTTGATTGGGAACAGAACTTTATCCTTTGGCCGAGTGAAATTCAGAGGAATCATAACATAAACTATAAGAAGGTTTCAAATAATTCATAAATCACACCAAGGCATTTATGTGAAGAACAGCCACGTGGCATCTCTTCCCATATATGCAGAAATTCTGCTCTGTTCCTCCTTTTCCAGAGTAGTTTTTGGAAGAAAAGAGATACAATTAATTAACATTTTACTAATTCACGATCAAGTGAGATCAAACATAGAGAAGAAGAAGAACTAGATGCCTCAGATAGCACAAGCAAGGAAACAGCTTAACAAAGATTAATTCACAACAGACGTCTACGACTGTCGTCAGATAAAGAGCCGTAGCAGTAGATAAGCATTCAACAGAGATTATTATTTTCAAAATCCCAAAAACCTGCATGTCACCCTTATCTCTCTACGAGCTACTCATCCATGACTGAAACACTAATCCAAATCATCATTCTAAAAGTTAGGTCATACATACAGGATTCGATGACTATAAGTTCACAGCTATACTTAACTTCTCAAATAATATCAAAAAGTAGAGCAGCAAAAAGAACAAGGCCGAAGAAAACACCATCTTTCTTCTTGTATTTTCACGTGTGGCAACATTGGCTCCTTGTTAACGTTGGCTTGGAGAGAAAGGCGTATTCTATCATTTATTGCCTCAGTTTATTAAATGGCGCCAGTAGTTCAAGTAATGTTAGATCAATTACATATTAATCAATAATCAATTGATAGGCCTCAACAAAAAAAATTTGTCAAAGTCACTTCATTTCTTTTTGTTCATAATACCAAAATTCTAAGATAAGGCTTTATAGGACAAGATGGATCACCATGTAGCTGCTGCTTACACAGCATAGATGTAAGCCAGTCGACGACCTCCCTTCTTGATCTCCATTTAAATCCAGATGCAACAGAGCTTTCTTCTCCATAAGCTTTTACAAACTCATCGGCAACAACATAGACCATATGCCTAAGACTCCTCTCAGTGCCCACTACAGCAAGAATGGATTCTCCAGAAGAATCCTTCAATATGTAATGAACTAAACGACTGCCCCTCTCCTGGGAAACAAAGTGTTCCTTCCACTCTACAAAAGCTAAACTATTTCTACACATTCTTCTAAATATTTTTACTAAACACGATTCTAAACTTTCTATCAAATCGGATTTGTCAGAACATCGAAGATGACAGAGAGAACTGCTTCAAAGATGGAAAAGGCAAATGACTACTTCAGAGAATTTAAAAACTGAAGGATCCCGAGATACCCACAAAATCATTTTTCTTCACAAGCTACAGCCAAAAGTTTACCCTAAGACCACCACCATAAAAAGACAATTAAAGCTACACTAATCTTATGTCAATAAACCCTAGAAACCACAATGATTTCTCTGTTGAAACTGGATGAACTCTGAGAAACAGAAAGTGGGCAGCCTGCAATAACTAAACCTAACTCGCAACAACACGCAGATGAAGTGGGCTTTGAGCTGAAGCCCTAAAATTGTTAAATTTTGGATTTTGGCATCATCTGCTGTTAGATTCTTCAGGTGAACCAAATGGGCACGCGTATTTAGAGCTATGGATGGAAGCAAAAAGAATCTCAGAAGCTTCAATCGCTGTTTGTAGGGAGTTTTGATGGTTAATAGAATTAATATTGAGAGGACACAGGGAGGGAGACTGAACCAGAAGTTTTAGGGTCTAGTGTGGCGGCATGTGGACGATTGAGAGAAGAAGGGCAGTCAGAAGATGGCTCCAGACTGAAAATATGGAAAGCAAGTGTTAGGTGAGCCATGGAAATGTTTAGTTTGGGAGCCGGAGAGGCTAGGACTTTCACAGGCATGCCATGTAGCTTAAAAGAGGAGGGAGAGAGAGAGAGAGAGAGAGAGAGAGAGAGGGAGAGAGC
>JAODPA010068659.1:10576-27015 GCA_025585075.1 Nepenthes mirabilis | reverse complement strand
GGATATTAGTGAAGAGTATGAAGAAAGTAGAGAGAAAGTAAATAGAAATATAAATATGAATATTTGATAAAAGGAATGGTGGCATTAACTTCCCAGGTTTTGTTAACATTGCAGGAAAACACGGGAGCCCAGGTCAACTAAAGCTATCTTTGTGCGACGAGAGGCGCCTGCTTTCTGTCACATCTGGTTTATCTGCAAGGGGCACCTCATTTGTACAAGGTACACTTTCTAGCAAACAAATACTTCCAAGGAGACAATGCACCGAGCGCTTCACCCCTAATTGCGACCATTTGATTGTAAATTTAATAGTCAGATGATTTTGTGATCATTTTTACTAAGAAAAAAAAATTAAAAAGCTATTGAACTATTAAATTTGTAGTCTAATAACCACGATTGCAATACAAGACCCTTGGGCACAGGGTATAATACATGATGATATTATCAAATACTACAAAGGAAGCTCCTAAAGCTCTCCGAATAAGCTTGAGACTTTGATTTAACAGACGATGATGATATATAGAGATTGAGATATATTAGATCAATTTATGAAGTACCAATTTTTTAAGTTATTCAAGCTCTAACTTTAATTTGTAGAAATTATTTACCAAATTAAAAACATTTTCATATAAAATGCCTTATGAGAAAACCTCTAACACATTTTACATGAAAAATAGTTGATATTTGGGGTTAGTGACGGTTGTAATGTTTTCAGACGGTGGCATTATTTCATAGTTAAAACAATGTTTATATTTCTCATTGATTGGTATTTAATTTAGTGATTTTTTATTAAACGGTTAGGTTAGAAATATTGTCGATCGATGGTCAATAGCAAGTGGCCAACAGTGGGAAATGGGGCAACTGGGGCGACTGTGGCCGAGGCTTTGCAAGTAGAGGGCCATGGTCGATGCATGCCATCTGCATGACCGATGAGGAGCCTATGACCTCGCAAGCTAGTGACCGACGATGGTGGTCACAGTGTCAAGAGCTACGGAGAAGTTCGAGGTGTACTGAATGGCAAACAACAGTAGAGGCTAGAAGAGTCACTAGTTGGGCATTAGCGACGAGATCAAGGATGTCAACTGTTAATAGCCGGTCGACAATTGTTAGTGCTCAGCGAGCTAGCTGGCAACCAATGATGGCAACTTAAGACACTGCTGGCTAGCAAACGGCTTCCATTTGGGGTTTTTGGGCCGGGAATGGCATCATCTTTTAGCAAGAACTTCTATTTATTAGTGGTGATAGTTTAGCAAGTTGTAAATGAGCTTCCAAGAATAAAATCTTTTGTAATGTATTATTTTTCGACAAACAAAGGAATGATTGAAAGCTGGTCTTCCGGATGACTGAAACTCTCAAAACAGTATTATATTGTCAAAACCGGTCATTAAGCTGATGAGATGTGAATTTGATCGTACCCATCAAATTAATTTCGAGTACTATCTAATTTCAGGCAAGGTTCCAAGCAGTCAAGTCCAAACGATGAGAGTGTACAGTCCAACTCCTCGAAATTACGATCGATGTCTCACGCAGAAGACAATCAAACTGATATAGAGTTCCATCTGGTCTGCAAAACCAGATCTCTTAATCTTGGTGAAAACTGTGATGATGCGAGTGGGCGGTCGACTCCTCGAAGCAGATTAGATGCGGAAGAGAGCTCCGATGAATGTGATCAGCTATCAAGAGATAGTATTTCTCAGTCGTATGGTCGTTCTCGATACCGCAAAGCAGTCAGCAATTCTCCTTTTTCTCCGTTTGCAGGAATCGCCGAGAGAATACCAGACATAGGGTTATTGGATCTGCCTCAGAGTGATGAAAAACATTGTGCCTCGTCACCTCCTAGTGTGTTGGTACGCACAGAACTATCGTCTGTTTGCTGCTGTATGCTCTGCATCTTAAATCTTCTTTGGATTTATGATGGGCTCTCTTAGCAAAACCATAGTTGTTCTATTTCCTGAGATTGGCGATTGCTTCTGGCAGGAAAGGAGTATTAATAATGACATCTACTATCAACTGGAGCAAGTTATTGCAGATGCTGAAGATTCGAGGCGAGAAGCATTTGAAGAGTCGATGAGGCGTCGTAAAGCTGAGAGAGACACCATTGAGGCAATTCGCAAGGTAAGCTGCTTCTGGATATTTGTTGCTTTCTGTTCTTTATCGAAGGTAAGTTTTCTGGAACGAAACATAGACAACCACAAAAGAGAAATTTATCTTAGGAATAGGGGGTTACTTGTGCGAATAGGCTCACTCATGTTTTGAACACCATCTAAACTCAATTCCTAAGCTATTTATTAGCAGATACCTCAGCTTCTAAATCTTCCATGTGGACCTTTTTAAACTTACGCATGTTCCCATCAAAACTGATGTCCACCTGTCACATTTTAGAAAGCCATTGGCATCTCATTGTTTTCACAGTGTGTGTCCACTTCCCAGATGACAAGAGGCCTCTGGCATCTTCACTATTACTCTTCAACACTGTGTTTCCACTTTTTCATTAGAAGAGGTTAAGTTTAAGGCATTCTCTTTTTTTAATCCTGTCTATACTCTTTCCATTCAACCAAATTAATATGATCATGTCGACAACAAACAGAATCAACAAAATAGGATATTCCCTTCATCACTTTTGTTCATAATATAACAGAAGATGGGCATTAGCAATGTTCTAGACCATGTTTCACTGGACTTTGCGATGTTTATGGGTTTCATCCTCAAAGTCGTTAACTCTGTAAGAATGTCTAAGTTTTGGGATTTTCATATCAATTCTGTAACTGCCAATTTGATAGGCCAAAGCTGCAGAGATAATATACTCTGACGAATTTAGGCTGACAAAACAGATCAAGGGAGACTTGGCCAAGGGGAAGGAAGAACTTGAAAGTATAAAGAACCAAAGCGACAAGATCTTTGAAGAACTTCAGAATGCCCTGGATCAGAGATCATTCCTTGAAAATGAAATTGAGAAATCGAATCTCATGGTCAAAGAGCTGGAAGAAAAAATAGTCTCTGCTGTTGAACTGCTGCAGAACTACAAGAAGGAACGAGAAGAATTTCAAATAGAACGGTGCAAGGCACTCCGTGAAGCTGAAGAGCTAAGGAAACAACTGGAACTGCAGTCCTTAAACACACATTTCCCCAAGTTTTTCTCGGAGTTCTCTTTCTTGGAGATTGAAGAAGCCACTAATAATTTTGACCGATCTATGAAAATAGGGGAAGGAGGTTACGGCAGCATATACAAAGGTTTCCTACGTCATATCGAAGTAGCGGTAAAGATACCACATCCTGATAGCTCGCAGGGACCCCAAGAATTTCAACAGGAGGTAAGACAGTGTGGAACACTTGAAACATTTGCTAAATTCGTTGGACCTTCGGAGGTTTTATTTCCAAAATGTTAATCTGAGATTGATTAATTTACCAATGGATGGTGTTTGTGAGACACCGTTTGGACACTCATGAGACACCTTCTGAGTGATGTACATCTCATCAATTTATCTACCTACATTAACAGATCACATAAAAATGAATAGATTGACAAGTGTCACATCATTCAAGTGTATCACAAGAGTATTTATGGGTTGTCTCCAAAGTATTTTTTTTAACCAATACTCCTGCTTGGACCTGAATTATCATAAGAAATACGCAACCAGGAGCTCAAATGCTCCTTTTCTTTGAAAGGAACCTATGTGCTGAAAGGTCTCTCGCTCTCCCTCTCTCTCTCTCTCAAATATGGTACAGTTGAGCAGACCATAGAGGGGAAAGGAAAACTCTAATTACAATTTAGCATTTTCGTTAGGTTACAAATTCAAATGTGTTTGGCCTGTAATTGCATGTTAAATAGGTAATTTTGTTCCCATTGACTAGATGGGTTAGTATTCGTGATGTCTAGAGAAAAAAATGTGATGTCATATGATGTAGAGGTGTCTACCTTTAGAAGTATTTGAAATCAAGATACAGAAAACATCGCATATTAGCATAGTTGACCATTTTGTCCAACAGTGATGGACTAACAGATGTGTGTAATTATAGTGACTTATTAAGCAATTCAGTATCATATCAAATGGATAAATATCAGTCATTGTGCAGGTGTGTGAACAAGTACACAGCATGGCTAGACTGTGTCACATTGGCAAGAGTCTTGACACCACAGTGACCTCTGAGTATATAGTTTCAGATCAACTTTATCAAGTGATGGACTAACTGATGTATGTAATTATGACAACTTATTAAGCAATTCAGTATCATATCAAATGGATAAATATCAGTCATTGTGCAGGTGTTTGAACAAGTACACAGCATGGCTAGACTTTGTCACATAGGCAAGAGTCTTGACAACAAAGGGTCCTCTGAGTATTTAGTTTCAGATCAACTTTGGCAAGTTATTAAACTATATAATCTAAGAGCTTCTGCCACAAAACTAGTAATTATTTTGTGTTATTTTGTTTATTATTCTCTTTCTCATCCGCCATCCTATGTCTTCCTATTTTTTCTCCTGTTCCATCAAAATCATCTTCTTCCTCTTTTTAAAAAGAACAGTGCAACTTTATGATATGATCAACTTAATCGCGCTTTTCATTGTTGTCGTTCAGGTTGACATTTTGAGCAAGCTACGGCATCCGAACCTTGTGATTCTCCTTGGTGCCTGCCCAGAAATTTGGGCTCTTATTTATGAGTATCTTCCTAATGGAAGCCTTGAAGACAGACTCAACTGCAAGGACAACACTCCCCCGCTCTCATGGCAAACGCGAATACGGATTGCTGCGGAATTATGCTCTGTCCTCATCTTCCTCCACCTCACTGAACCTCACAGCATAGTACATGGCGACTTAAAGCCTGCCAATGTGTTGCTTGACGAACACTTTGTGTGCAAACTCACCGACTTTGGAATCTCTCGTGCAATCTCTAACAATGAGATGTCAGCTGGGAACACGACTAGATTTCATAGCAGCAACCACCTCCCAATGGGCACATCTGCATACATGGATCCGGAAATTCTTTCAAATGGGGAAATTACCCCTAAGTCTGATGTTTTTTCCTTCGGAATTATACTATTACGTTTGTTAACTGGGAAACCAGCCCTGGGAATAACGAAGGAAGTGCAATATGCTTTGGATAAAGATAGTCTAAATGCCATTTTGGACCCATCAGCTGGAGATTGGCCGTTTGTCCAGGCAAAGCAGTTGGCATGCTTGGCATTAAGGTGCTGCGAAACGAATAAAAGGAATAGGCCGGAACTTGTGTCAGAGGTGTGGAGGGTGATCGAACCCATGAGGGCTTCATGTGGAAGCTTATCATCAATTCGGTTTGGTGCCGAACAGCATGGCCCGGTTCCATCCTATTTCATTTGTCCTATTTTCCAGGTAATTTCACTTTTTTTATTTTTTTGGGACTATTCTTTCATCCTCCAGTTATAGATTAGATCATTTGCTTAAATTCTTGACCCTAGGCATGTCTTAGTTCACAACACTTGAGATGAATTATCATGGGCAACTGTTTTAGGAACAGTGACTGTTTGGTGCAATGACAAAACTATAAGCTATAAGAGTCTTGACACTTGAGAGTGGCCGTTCTCTTTGCAAAAGTTCACGGTTGAGGACCTGAGACATGATATTTAACTCAGGTAAAAAAAAATCAACATGACGGGACTATCGGAAAGGCTTGAACTTAGAAAAAGCTAGAACTCACTATCATATTTGATATAGATTCATGTCTCTTTTCAGTTAATTAGAATATCACTTCATTTTTTTAGTACCACAATAATAATGTCTTAAATCCCACTAAATAGAGTCAACTATATAAATTTACTTTCATTATTTTATTCAATTTGGTACAATATTTTTTGAGAATCGGAGTAAATCTAATTTATTTTCATCACCTCTGATTCTTTTTTTCTCTAACAATAACTCATATTTCCTCATTGGTACTTTATTTAGCATGCATTTCGACCATCTAAACTTCTTAGATGTCCTTAATATTATCTTTTGTAGGTATAACTTTAAACATTTATAAATATCATCATTTATTATCTTATTTTTTAACATAATTTTACTTATCAATTTTTGAAGCTTCATATTTTATAATTTTTTTTTTCAATTTCGGAGGTATATTTTAGTCACAAACACCACCAATACAATTCTTTACTTTAACCAACCCACATTAATCATATATCATGTCATTATTAATCTCTCCTAATTTCATTAATTATAGATCCATGATCATTGTCTAATCATGAGTTGTTTGTTTATCCCCTAGCATCAGAATGCAGCTACTTGAAATTCTTGGGTTGTTTCTGTTAGGCACATCATAATTTTCCACCCTACTCTACAAGCTCTCGAGACCAGATTAAACATTTCTTTGATTGGCTTAAACTTGCAGGAAATAATGGAAGACCCACACATAGCAGCAGATGGTTTTACTTATGAAGCAGAGGCTCTGAGAGGTTGGCTGGATAGTGGACATGATACTTCACCCATGACAAATCTTAAACTCACACACCCAAACCTTGTTCCTAATCGTGCTCTTCGTTCTGCAATTCAGGAATGGCTACAACAATGGCATTAGTATTGGATACAAATTCTTCATCTTTCTCATGTAACATCCTTATCTTCTCTATTTCTTCCTAATCCTTTCTTTCCTTAATTTTGACAAGTGATTCCACATGAAATTGCTTCCACTTTGTTGAATAGAGAACTGATTGGAATGTATGTTCTCTATGTATACGTATAGAGCTACTTTTTAGTACCACCGGAGACCAACTGAACTATCAACTCTGATACAACTCTTAGGATAAGAGAGAATTTGCCTGAGACAGAACTGCGCCACATTATCTGTGTGCACAATGAAGGAAGTGAGGTTGATATATAATTAGATGTGAAAATATTGTTAAGATCTCAAGGAAACCACTTCTTAGGGTCAACACAGATCATCCGAACCATTGGCTCTAATTCCACTATTAGGAGGATATGGGGGAACTATTTAAGGAGTTGCAACACACCACTTACGTGCACACATGTAGGTGTGACATGTATTTACTCCCTCACATGTATTAGGCACTTTAACCCACAATGCTAAGCTATTAAGTTATAAGCCAACACACATATATAAGTCACTATAAGTTAACTTCTATTAAGAGGATATGGGGGAACTATTTAAGGAGTTGCAACATACCACTTACGTGCACACATGTAGGTGTGACATGTATAGACTCCCTCAGATGTATTAGACACTGTAACCCAAAATGCTAAGCTATTAAGTTATAAGTCAACACCCATATATATAAGCCGCTATAACTTCTTTTGACTCTCTGATGAGATACTCTTTGATTCTGACGTGTTCTCAACAAATCTCACAATCTCTCAGCCTTCAAGTGAATCCAGCTGGAGAGACACAGATTCACATTTACAATTCAATGTAGTACTCAATATCCTTTTTTCACAAAATAGCAACTATTGAATTCTTCAAAACTATCTCAAATTCCTGTAGTCCCACAATTGATGAAAATGAGTTCTTCCATAAATATATGAATGTTTTTCTCAGGTAGCTTAGACTGGTTTACGCTCCTACCCCTTTATGGCGGTCCATTTCTTTACGAAAGGAGATTCCTGTTGCACGGTTTTGTATTTCTTGGGACAAATTGCTATAAAGCTGTAGTGAGCTGCTTTATAGAACTCCGGTGTACATCGGTGCTAAGGGCTATAAAGGAAATTAAATTATTGTCAACTGTTGACGGTTACAATCTACCAATCAGATAACAAGCCAACGAATCCATAATAGTGACCTCAATCCCTGTATACTTGATAGGTCAATCCGTATACTTGATTGATTGGAAAAATTAGCATTATGCTCTAAGGGATTATTATAACCCTTCCTCTCAGGACCTTTGTTTCTGAGGGGGATGTGCTTGTGGTGTTTTATTAGGATTTTCTCATTTTTTAAACTTTCCTCGTACTTTCAGCTGTGAGAGTATCATCCTGACAACTAAAATAGTTAAAATTATGATAACAAAATAAAATATGTTAACTCATTATATAAAAACTAGCCATCTAAATTATCAAAATAAAATTTTCATTGTTGGATATATGGCATACACTACCAGCGCCTGCATTTGTGAATTGCATTTCCAGTATCCTTTGTTTGGGACGAGGGAGGACTTCCCCAGGGCCAAAACTAGTAACTCTGACTTTTCAGTGGGGAAAATGAAAGCACACGCTTCATTTCCTCCCAATTTTACAGTTTGATATAAATTTGGTGACCATTGGCCGATGGGGGTTAATAAAATTTCCATACATGATTCATTTTCCATCAACTCTTCCCAAATAATAGGTTAGGTTACCTAACCACGCAGTTCCACTAATTAATAACAGATACATAATCATTACTGAAATGTGTGGTGATTTTAATTGGCTATTTATTTGATGGTATTCATCTTTTTAAAAATTGTCTGGTACTGTGAAATCACTCAGTATATTGTATAATTTCTTCTCAATGAGGATTTCGAGAGGGGGGGGGGGGTTAGTCTTATTCCCAGCCCTTCCAAGTGGAAAAAGGGGAAGCACAACCGATGCCACAACATCCACAAATCCAAAGGCATAATGCATCAAATTTAAGAAGTCACCACAACTAATTCAACAAAAGTGAGGAAAAATTTGGGATTAAAAACTTATTACTGAGCATGGCATATGGTGTTTTTCCTATTTAATTGTTACAATCATTCCAAACTGTTTACTCCCATGCAATCTAGAACACTGAACCCTAGATGCCTAGGTCCGTATTCGAATAGACCATTTAAAATTCCATTATCAGTTTACAGCATAGTTCAAGTCTGATCGTACCAGAGTAAGAGAAGGATACATAAATGAAAATTTATCAACATGGAAACACAGCCCGTTACCCACAATCCCTCTTGGTTGTGCCACACTAATAATTTTGTGCCATGAGATGAGCAATAATTTGACTTAATTCTTATAGCTAAAACTAAATAATGTCAAATTGTCATGTTCCTATTATTAAAAAATATATATATTATCCTACAAAAGTTGATACCGAACCAAACAGGCTCTTAAAAGATAATAACAGCAATTGCATTGATCTGGGTAGCCTAGCATCTCCACCAGGTATGCATTAAAACTAAACAAAAAAAATGAAAATATTATTATTAAAAAAAAATGACGGGAAGTGTAATGCCTTTGATCCACCTAGGTATCTCCCTTCCTCTTCTGTGACACCACCTTGGCAGATTTCTGCTTGTTCAGCAGCTTCTGGGAGAATCACTTTGCTATGGCATCTTTCCTTTATGATGAATCACTCATAGATCCATCTTCATCTGAAATGAGGATCCAGTCCTCAGCAATGTCTTCATCCATTGGCAAATCTTGTTGCTCCCCCAATTTCTTCTTGTTTTTCTGGTCCTTAGATTGCTTATACCGCAATTCTGAAAACAAGCCATTGTGGATGAATTAAACAACCTAGTTAGGCGAGAAATTGAATAGCAGGAGCTCCGATTGCTGCCTAGTATGTCAAAGAACTACATCGACAGACCCAGAGAGCAACATTGCCTGAATATCGTGGATTGTATCAAGAAATATGTATCAATATTTCACGTATTGAAAACACTTTTTTTTTTAATGAATCAAAGCCTGAGAAACATATATCAACCAATTTAACCGAAAAGATTGGGTGTATCGGCCAGTATTTACTAAAGAATGCTGCACCTTCTTTATTTGTGTTGTCCATTTCTTCATCACTTACTGCAAATGTCTTCCTTGAAACAGTTGATTGAGCACAATCAAAAACTCTGAATATTGCACAACCTGGAATCCTTTAATGAGTCATTTCTCTGTTGCACTTTTAGATGTAAAGTCGCGACATATTTGGACAGGGGGCTAGCCCGGACCTTCTCTCTTCATGCATTAGCAACAAAGGTTCAACTCCTTGGTTACAAATTCAACGGCACATTAAGGCTAAAAGCTCGAGCCATTTCTTAGTAATCCAAGAATCCATGCAATCACGTAATGAAGATTAACATTGCTCTTAGGATTGCTAAGAGGAATTTTCCCGTTTGGAAAAATTCTGTCCTTAACTATGAAGATATATCCTGGAAGCTAACATGGAATGGATAAAAAAAATAATAATAAAAAAAGATATTCATTTAAAAAGCCCACCTCAAGAAAAGATGATAAAGCAGGATCATTCAGTAGAAAAGAAATTGATGTGTTTTTCACCGGCAAACTGTGAGTTGGCCTCAAAATGCAATGTGCGAAATGCTTTATAGACGTGTGCCAACTGTAACAAGTCCCAACAAATCTAATTTCAATAAAATAAGATCTTTTAGGCACAAGGAGACTCGAATCAGACTCCTGAACACACCTGAAGAATAAGCTGCTTCAATTCTTGCCGCAAAATCTCAATAGGGTGCTTTTACTGAACCTATGCAAGCACATAGCTTGTACAAAAGAAAATTCAAAGAAAGCAACAGGGCAGCTGCACTGAGCCATATGTTCAGCAAGCCGTTCAACCGTAGAAACATGAGTGCCTCCTCACTGTTGGTCTGCAGACCTGCCATGAGAGATACCTTCTATTTAATGGATGGCAACGTTAATACGTTGCATCAAGAACATACATTCAGAATACTATTCAAATCTAAAGATATTCCACACAGCCAGTTGCAGGCCTATTTATCTCTAACATATCCAATAGCAACACTGATACGGGTATGAAAGGATTAGTGGAAGCAGCAATTAGATAGAGCATTCTAGCACAGCACAGGCAAAGAGGGAAGCAGCGAGCACTTGGAATTAAACGGGCTACTCCAGAAATAATTTGGCTCAATGGACACCTTTCCTGAATGCCTACTGCAAAAACACATGCAGGAAGGCAAAGACTATATTACCGTCAAATGCATCTGATGCTCCATGGCAAAATGTAGCAGAACTAATATCACTACGTTTATAATGAACAGCCACTATACAGAAGCAATATACAATGCAACATCCCAGTAACCTCAAGTTGAAATTTGCCAACCAAAACCACAGCTGCAATTCCTAAATAATCAGTAGAATAATATATATAAATATGCTTCCTTAGGTCACGAGTTAAGAAATGTTTACGATGGAAATGGCTGGAAGGGTGGAAGGTGCAGCGGCAGATCTAGTTAATGGTTAATGGGGTCACTTGATCTAACGGGATGAAAAAATATACATTAAAAGAAATTAAATAAAAATATATTAACAATTGAAGTGAAATATTCCAAAGAAATTTTTTTATCGATACCATAAATTTATTCATTGGGTTTGTAATCAACTTATCTTTATAAAATTAGTCACTTCTTCATCTTTTACCCAAAAAATCTATACGATAGTTTTAAGTTCTCTGCTTTAACTCCATCAATAGAGGATTCTCCCGTACAATTTACCGACCTCCTTTTTATGAGCTCGCATTGGAGCTAGTGCTTACTTAGTGACTCCAATGTTTTCATTGGAAATGTTAGATTTTTCATTGTAATTTTTTATAGAATTACTCTGTATATTGATCCCATTAATCCAGCCATGGGGAGGAGCATAATTCAAATGCAAATAAGAATAGTTTTACATTTCAAAGATCGTAGACAAAACCAATTATGCAACACAGTGAATTTGCACAAGCAACTAACCTTAGAATTAGTCTTCACACTCAATGCGTCCCATAAAATCATGAGCAATTGGCGGATGAGAACAGAGGCGTACTTATATGTCGTTGGAAGGTCAAATAACCTTAATTAGATGAACTATTATAAAACAGAAGATTTCATTGCAGGCATTTTGTTTTCTTTTAAATGGTGGAATTCAGTTCAGTTGAATTCTACTGAAGCCAATTTCGTTGATTAATACGCTGTAAGAAGTGAGAATTCAATTCACCTAAATCCAAGTCTCTTTGCAGAAACAAATCAAGCCAAAACAGGTCAAATTAGAGGACAATTCATTTTTATATATGATTAACGACCAATTTATAGCAATTGGCCAGTCCACTTCTCAAACACCTCTCGATCTTCTATGACTGTTCCCTTGAGACATGCACGGAAGAAGGCTAAAACAGAGAAGAAGACAAAGGGAGGGAAGGTCAGCAGAGGAAAAGTAGAGGAAGAGGGTAAAAAGAAGAGATCGAGAGAGAGGAAAAGTAGAGAGGGAAGAGAAAGGAAAACGGAGAGAGGGCCAAGGGAAAAGGGAGTGGGGAAATCGAGAGAGACAGAGAAGACATAAGGGATGAGAGAGAAGACAGCAAAAGGAAGGAATATCTCTTTGTTTCCATTCTCCCAATTGCACAATGTAATATATAGTACAAATGTAACTGATTTAGTTGGGTTTCAACTGATTAGCTAATTAAATCGTTACCGAATAGTAAGAGGAAGACGGGAGTCATAATATTGTCTTCTCTATCAAGAGAACCTTATCCTCAAGATTGAACGAAAGAAAGACTTAATAAAATATTGCCACTATTAAACCGCCAAACACCGGCTTCACAGAGTTGTTGTCCATCGCTTGGGCAAACAGGAGCATCACGAAATCAACAATAGCAGCAACAAGAGCAATGTAGTCCAGCTTTGTATGAAGAGAAGGCTTATATAATTGGAGTACTACATCGTTGAATCCTCTGTAGTGTATAGGACAAGAACATGTACTGACAAATGGGGCTGAATTAAGTTCGAACCCAGGAGTAGCTCCACAAATCCTACGCGACCTTTATAGTTTGCCTCTAACTTGGCCTCCTCACAAGCTAGTTGAAAAGCTCCAATTCCGAGCAAGATCGCTAGGATCTTAAGTTGACCCTCCCCTTCTGTTACGGAGGTTGCAAAGCCCCTGAATGAGTGTTAGTTGGTGTTAACCTGCCGAAGGAGAGTAATCCAAGTAACTGGATGTCCAGCAGCAAGGCATCGCAAATAATTTTTCCCAATTTGATGTAGCTGATAATGCTGAGTTTTAACTTCATGTACTACCTCAGCCTCTAATATTGTCCCACGAAGAGGGTCAAACAAGGGAGGTCCATTATTAGAGTAACTTATTCCAAGACCAATAGAATAAGCAACACCTAGGGTAATCCACCCGAACACAAAACACACATGAGAATTCTCAATAGTTGCAAGGATAGCCCCAAAGGACACTAGCACGGTAACCAATAGCATAAGCAGATCATCATCTGCCAAGGCACATATTACTGATTATTTGAAGTATAGCACTACAGCCATATTAAAAAATTTCAATGTTCTGAAAAGTTGTTTAGATAATATCAAGTTTTCTAGCTCCCGCTGCTGCTTCTCAAGGATACCAATGCAGCAATTGATAAATTGCAACTCTAGGGTCCAAGGTAAGGGAAACTCCCAAAGAATATTAGTCCTACAAATGGTCATCATATATTTAACAAGATCTAATTGAAATAGCTCTCTCAAATACCTAAGCACAGTAGTACCGAAAAGATTCTCAACCACACCATCACTCTAACAAAGCACCCTACACATTTGCATCCAACAGTCTTCAACATCACGTGGTAGTGAAGCACCCTTATGTAGTTGGCCAAATTGAGAGAGATTCTTGTGCAGCACCCTCCAGACCGGCAGCGGTGCCTTGGGCTTGACATTTTTATTAAGCTCAGTAATCAAATTGCTTGCACTGAGTTCCTAGATACTAACTCTGCACAACTCATCAAAAACAACAGTGTGGGTGATCCTCTCACCTGGTTCCTTTGCTTCTCTTGAGAGATGCCATGTTCGAGCAACAACTTATCTATGCTGTCTATGGAAATTCTCTTGCTGATTTTTTTTATCCATACAAACCTCTGCTTGGGATATAAGTCCGACCTCAACACACCAGAATCTATTACCAATCTGTGGGAGTGGAGTTCTACAAATGGGGTAAATGTCATACCGCTAACTGCTCTCCCGACTCAAGACTGCATGTCCTTTAGGGTTCAACACAGTGTGCACTAGACAACCGTAGCTCCTCAAGTCTTTAGTGGCATGACAATGATCAATCTTCACTTCATTACACAACTCAATCAGATCAACGGATGCTAACTGCCATATTGTATCCTAAACCGATTGACTATTGTAATTAAGCTGCCAAAGTGATGAAGAAGTTCTTGAGGTAGCCACACTATTTATCGATTCTGAAGGCACAATTTTTCTCCCGTCAAGACAAAACATCCTGCAACTAATTTGGTCCTTCACTGATGAAGAAGTGATAGAAACACACCAACCAATTTTGTCCCTCAAAAGAGGAATGCTTTGCTTTTCCTGGAATCGAAATGTGATGAAGTGAAGTGCAAATGGAGCCGTAATAGAGGCAAGTTGTGCTATCGTCTAGACAGTGCCATCTGCATCAGTTATCAAGTATGAGATCTGGAATAACAAGCTTGGAAAAGAGAGGTTATTGAGCAGAGCTAAGGTGGTGTTAGTGAGTGGCTGGGTAAGTGGTGGATGGGAAGAATGGGGTCGAAATGCATCTATTGTTTCCTCTCCTAGTTTTATGGCGTCTGGGAACGATAGAAATGGCAATAATAGGGGCTCACGGTGAATTGCCATTTCTTTAAGAGGTTTTGGAGGGACAGTGGAGGAAGAGGGAGATTGCAATGAGACCTCTAGAGTGTGAACAAAGTGCTTAGAGGGCGGCAGGCAGTGAAAATATGAACATCCAGCACTATTGGTTCTATTAATTGGAAATGGAATGGAAGTAACGAGTTGGACATCGATTAATGCTTTTGGTAGTAAGGGTTGGGGCTGAGCAGTTTGGGGTAAATTTTTGAAGGTGAGAGCCGTGAACAATGAGGGAGTTGGAGAAACAGGAAGATTTGTAGATGACACTATTTTGTCATTTGATTAGGGTTGGTGAGTGCGGGCTTTCATTGGGGGTTTGCTAGATGTGTGCCTTGGTGAAAGCAAAGCTAGTGATGTGGCTGTCCTGTGGGAGTACAGACGTAACAAAGGGCGTAATTTCTAGTTGAGGTAAAGGAAGATAAAGAGTGATGGTGGCTCCTGGTGGAGTTGGTATCATTCTGAGTGAAGATTGGGTTGGAATTTGCAAATGCCGTAGTGGAATTGTGGTCGAAGATGGGCTAAACGCAGTGGTGGTTGGAAGCAACGGTGAAGGATGGAAAATTACAGACGGAGAAGCCACAAATGAGGAAAGATTTACTGACCAGTTTCGTTCGATTCTGCGAAACGATTGCCGGATTTCAGCAAGGGTATGCTGAGTTTGTGCGCTGATGGCAATAGCGGTGGCAGTACTTGTGGCAAAGATTGTTGTATTTCATCGGACGGTCGTCGTAATGTCCTTCATATCCTTCGACAGCTGTGCAATGGAAGTTTCAAGTGCTATCAGTTCTTCAATTATCAGCTCTTTTTCCATGTCTTAATGAAAGTACCAAATCATACATGTACGGATTGGCAGTGACACCGACAACGTTGGAAGAAGACTTAAACAAAGAAGAAGATAAAGGGAGGGGAGGTCGGCAGAAGAAAAGTAGAGGAAGAGGCTAAGAAGAAGAGATCGAGAGAGAGGAAAAGCAGAGAGGGAATAGGGAAGAGAAAGGAAAACTGAGAGAGGGCAGAGGGAAAAGGGAGTGAGGAAATCGAGAGAGACAGAGGAGACGAGAGAGAAGACAGCAGAAGGAAGGAATATCTCTTTGTTTCCATTCCCCTAGTTGCACAATATAATATTAGTACAAATATAACAGATTCAGTTAAGTTCTAACTAATTAGCTAACCAAACTATAACCAAATAGTAAAAAGAAAATGGGAGCCGTAATATCCCTCTTCTCCTCTGGCACCAAACTTTTAATTTTATACCAAATGGAGTGATAGGACAATAAAAAAGAGACGCCAAATCCGACGCCAATACTAGCAAACCTAAGCCGTCGATACCGCGACGAGGAGCGTAAAAGAGAAGAGGAACGAAGACTGATAAGAGAGAGAGGGAGAGACGGAGAATAGTCGAGATAGCGAGAGATATCGAATGAATAAGCAAACTCACCCGAAAGTCGCAACCGCACCGTCGACTTCTTGTTGCCACAGTTGTGAAAAGTCCTCATCATGCCACTGATGCTGCCTATTGTTACGGTCCAAAATTTTTATAGCAATAAGCCATACGACGTGTTCGATTCCTACAGGAATTGACGTTAGCCAAGTTAACTCACAAGAACTCTCAAATACTCGAGGTTGGTCCCAGGACATAAGACAAAATTTTATATCAGGATCGAGTTCGTAGTACGCAACTAAGTCATAAGTGAAAGAACAAAAATACAAGTAAGTAATTAATAATAATAAAGTAACAATCGAATATAAAAGAATATTTTAAGAATTCATTCCTCCATATAGAGACATTTAGACATTTTAGCTTTTGGTACTAGTATACATTAAAATGCCCTAACTTTGACGATAGGATTTATAATTTTTTTATAATAATAAAATTCAAACTAAATTTACCTAAATT
>JAODPA010068659.1:0-10561 GCA_025585075.1 Nepenthes mirabilis | reverse complement strand
TATATTTTGGGATATTTTTACATACTTGGGCTACAAATACTTATGAACATATATTTCAAATTGGTAGTTTTTGGCAATAAAAAAAAGGCTCTTTGGTGAACAATATGTATTGAAGAAGTTTTAACCTTATATTACTTAATAATATTAATTCAATTTGAGCAGATAATTATTATTGTCTCTCACATTGTTCTATGAGTTGTTTTAGGTGTTCGGTACTTTTAAATGTTTTACAAACACTATCTTTATTGTATTTAAGGATTTTGATTGTTGTACAGATAAAAGAATTGTTTGTCGGGTGTTAAGGCGCTTTCGGTTTTCATACGTCTTTAATCAAATCCTATGCAATCACAAAATAACAGTCAAAAGATTGGTGGAACTCACTTTTTGATACATCATTTGACTCTCAAATCAATATCTTTTTTTAATAAGGGAAAAGATAGAGGATATAAAATGTATGTTTATGTCCGATGGATTGCGCTCTTAAAGTAGCATCTATTTAAAATGCGCTCTTGACATCTTTTTAATATTTGTATACTTTGTTTGAGAAGTATCCAATTGTCCCCTTTGGTTGGAGAGGACAGGCTTTTATAGAAGGTGTGCCACAGTTAACCATTAGTAAAATTGACAAATGGTTGATCTTTATCCCGACAGTGGTTTTAACTAACGCCTGATATCGTCAGTTAGGGAACCGTTTGGGCCGTTAAATTGGCCTTAGTCATATTTGCTGAAATGGGCCATGCGAGTGTTTTGGCCTAACGAGCGTTGTCCTTCAGCTCGAAATCTTATTGGGTCGATTTCTTTGGGCCATCGGACAAAATACCCATCACTAGCCCCTATGCCAGGAGGCTTGAAATTCAACCTTATGGTATGAAATTCGAAAGCATCTTTTTGTTTGAGTTTTAAGTCTTGTCTAGCAAGCTTTGTTAGCTCATCGGATAAAAATTTTCAGTCCGAAGACTTCCATTGTATGAGAGCAATTAACTCGATGATCTTTGTCCCTGTTGTCAATTGTTGCATTAAATGCACGTCGTTTCGGGTATTGAATAGCTCATTGGAAACGTGCAAACCATCATTACTAATATCAGGCGATTTGACGTTTGACAGAGCAAATGTGCGATCGACACGTATCTGTGTCATGATAATGCACGTCTTTTGAATTTTGAATTCAAATGATGCCATTTGAAGCTTTCTCCTTTGTCTATAAATAGCCAGTCGAACGCTTGAGAAATACTTTCGATTCCTTTGCCTCCACTTTCTCACATGAAGATTTTTCTTGCTTTTTTTTTGTTGGAGATTTTCCATGGCACCTGGAGTTGAAGATATCCAATCTATCCTCACCTCTATCGACGTTGAGTATTTTTTAGCTCTGTACGAGATTCCAAATTCTTTGGTATACCTCTTTCCTAGGGAGAGCGAACGAGCTTCTTCTCCTCCGAAAGGGTATATTACTGTATACGAGACTCATCTGAAAGGTGGTCTCCGATTTCCTTTGGCTCTAGGGTTTTATAAAATAATGGTTGAGCTTCATATCCCAATCGTTAGACTTCAGCCAAACGGCGTAGGGTATCGTGTGTCTTTATGCATTTTTGCTTGAATCCATGGCCTGGTTTTTAATGCCACGACTGTGAAATTCTTGTTCCGTTTTCAGCACAGACAAGATTAGATCACCGTATCTCCCAGATTGGAATACGGCTTGAGTGGAGGAAACCTTGACTCCACAAAAAGGTGGAAGGACCGATTTTTTATTTAGCGGTTCCTCCCACATGAGAATTTTGTACAGAGTGGGGTCGGGTTTCTACTTCTTTTCAGACCGATATTTATGACCACAAGAAAGCCACAGTCTAAAGGTTAACTGACCTCATTCTTGAAAAGGCTGCAACCTTTAATGAAAATAAAAAGAACCGTTGGCTTTTCGTTGAGTCCCTTGTTCAGGTTAAGTGGGAGCCTGTGGTTGAAGGGTCCGAGGCTCTTGCAGGAAAGTCTGTTCATAAGAGAAAATATAAGAGAAAGGTTAAGGCCCTTGGTACAAATGAGTCATCGGCCAAAAAGCCCGAGAACAAGGAGGCCTCAAAGGGCATTGTAATAAAGGAACCATCGGCCATAGCACCTGAAAATAAGGAGGCCTTGGTTGATTCTAGTTTTGAGGACGAGGCTACTATTGATGAGCTAATAATGAGGAAGCATCTAACGTTCAGATTAGACCCAACTTCTATGTCTTCCTCGGCCTATGTTCCTGAGGCTGTCGGACTAGTTGAAGGCGGTAAGCCTGTGGAGTCTGTTATTGAGGAGGTGACCGAAGTTGTGCCTATCCCTGCCCCACTTCTTGCCTCATATGAGATTCTGGCTGTTTTGGTACCGCTATTCGAGGAGCCCCTACTTGATATTCCAACTACATTTGCTGATGGTACTTTTTGGATTAGCGAGACTCAATCTGGTGAGGTTGAGGGGATGTTATTACTTGAGTTCCCAATGATCAACATGGTTAAAGTGGTCACTTCTGAATATCGTGCTGATATTGTGGAGGAGCATTCTCCCGAGCCCCCAGAGCCTAAGGTCCATCTTGAAGTCGAGACCAATGGTCGAGTCGTTATGGTAGATGTGCCACTTTCAAGGGATCTCATGGCCGAGGTCGAATTTGAGGTGACCCTCGCATCTGTTGCTGGAACATCTGGTTCTAACCCCCAGGTGCCTCTATCTGAGGGGATGTTGCGCTTAAAGGAGTTGAAGTGGAGAGAAGGTAGAGGTGGCTAGCTTAGAGTCTCCAGGACCCAAGGTCCAAGCTGTATCGGAGACTCATACGAGTGATGCAACTCTTAGGAATATATCCATCTCCGAGGTACTGTTTGAAATCTTCTTTATATTTCACATTATCCTCTTCATATTTGTTAACTTGTTTATTTTTCTTACAGTTCCAAGAGATGGCTAATCGTCTTGCTGGTACTGCAAATCACTTTGCTCACAACTATGTGGAGGAAGAGAAGCTTCTGGTTGTTGAGGAGCGTATCTCTCAACTTGAGTGCGACATGGCTGACATGAAGTAGAAGTATGCTCTTCTCAGAGACCAGAACTTTTAGATTGAGAGTGAGTTTCAGGCTTCCATCCGTCCCAAGGACGTTACGAAGATGTTGGAGCGCAACTATTGGGAAGGCATTAACTTATGCCAATAGATTGTTCCCTGCTATTTCTATTTCTGTACTTCATCCAAGGAATGCTAGTGCGTGCCACAGTTTCAATGTGTTGTACCTTTCTAGGGATGATGTGGACTCTTGGGAGTCTTTGCTAGAAATTTCGGAGCCTTGTCCTTCCTTGTAAAGATCACTTGTATATATATACTTGTAATGATTTTTCAATGAATGAAAATTCATTTTTCAATTTGATTATCTCTCTCTTTTCCTAATGCATTTTGCTAATCGGACATTTTATATGCCTGACTTTAAGTATTACTTAAGTTAACCTTAACTCTTGGCTTTTGTCCTTAGATTGTCCGAAGGACGTCAAAATATCCGTGTGTTGAACTTCATTTTTTCTAGGACCATTTTCTGTTGACGATGCTATCCATAAGGTCTTTGTATGCGTACTTCTAAGGAAGCCTCCCAAGTTTTTAGTCATCGGCCTCATTTGAGCTGTTAGGTAATATGACCAAGTTTTAATTATTGACCTCGTATGGGTCGCTCAGTTACATAACTGAGTTTTACTGACTAGCAAGTGTGATCCTCGGTACAAGTGAACCAATTCTACCTGACTTAGGGACAGCTTAGGTTATATATTGTAATAATAAACAAGCAAGCACAAGAATGAGTAAAAAACTAAAATTTTATCAATAAATTTTAGAAAGATACAAGCACATCTCATGATGCAAATATTACCCGGCAATACATTTAATCATTGAAAATATTTTTTAAAGTGAGAGGCATTTCAAATCCAAGGAACCATGTTGTCATTCTGGGTACGTAACTTGTACGCCCCATTCTTAAAAATGGCCGAGATTAGGAATGCCCTTCCTAATTAGGCGAGAGCTTGTTCTGATAGGTATTTTTGTCAGTGGCTTCAATGCTCCACAACACTAGGTCTTCCACATCAAATTGTCGTGCATTCATCTTTTTGTTTTAATATCTAGCAATTTTCTGTTGATATACTATTGTTCAAAACCGCAGCTAGTCTCGGACTTCTTCAAGTAGATTAAGATTTTTTCAAAATTTTTGTAAGTTGTAATGTAAATCAAAAGACTCGACTCGAAGATTAGGGAATCCGATCTCTATTTGAATAACATCCCCCATCCCGTATCACAAATTAAAGGGAATCTTGCATGTCGATTCTCTGGGCGTCGTCCTATATGACCAAAGGACGGATGGGAGTTCATCCACCCAAGAGCCCCTAACATTTTCAAGTTTTGTCTTTAGACCGTGTAGTATTGTGTGGTTAGTAATTTCCACTTGTCTATTACATTGTGCATAAGCAACGGAAGTATGAACCAACTTTATCCTTAAACTAGCACGGTACTTTATGAAACGTTTACTAGTAAATTGGATTCTGTTATTAGTTACAATAACTTTGGGTATACCAAATCTACATACAATGTTTTGTCGAACGAACTCGGTTGCGTTCTGTTCAGTAATTCTGGTGAGTGGGACGGCTTCGACCCAATTTGTGAAGTATTCTATCCCAACAATTATGAATTTTCTTTGTCCCGATACAATTGGAAGTGGTCCGAGGATATCAAACCCCCTATTACGCAAACAACCAGGGCGATTGCAGAGCTCGGAGTTCCATATGTGGCTAACGGGTAAGATTCTCATGCATCTGGCAGTTTTCACATTTTCGAACGAAGTCCATGATATTGTATTTCATGGTTATCCAATAATATCCTTATCTCATGAGTTTGAAACTAAGGTTTTTGCCTCCAATGTGGAACCCATAGATTTCGATGTGTACCTTTTCGATGGCATATTCGGCCACTTCTAGTGTAAGACACTGTAAATATGGGATTGAGTACCCCCATCGGTACAATTTGCCATCCATAACGGTATACCAACCTATTGTCTTTTTAAACGTTTGGCTTCATCCAAGTTTTCTGATATTATATCATCAGACAGATATTTCACATAGGAGGTCATCCAGTTATCAGTATTGGTTATCTGCATGACTTCTTGTTCTAGGTTATTGATGTTAGAAACTTCAAAGACTTCACGCAACTCTCGTCGTACTATTTTGGGTTTCCGGTTACCGTAGCCCTTGCTAATCGGTTTGCTTTCCCATTTTCTTCCCTTGGAATATAGATCATATCTACATTATCAAATGTGAATCAAATTTAGAATATAGATCATCTTCACATTATCAAATGTGGAAATCAAAATTTGGACTTTAGATAGGTATTAGGAAAGTTGTGGATTGATAGCATCAAAACTTTCTTGGACTGATTAACAACCAATTTTGAGTCACTATATACTATGAGGTTTGTGGCCAAGTACTCTTTGGCTAATTTTAGTTCGGTAAGTGGTGCCTTATACCCGGCGACGTTATTTGTTGTTAGGAATCTGAGGGTCATTGAATACTTTATTTTTGACCCGTCAGACGTTCTTAGTACCACTCCAACTCCATAATCAACTTTCATCGAAAAGCCATCCACGTGCAAAGTCTATGTTGGAGTACTTTGGGGGCCGTTGGCCCCAATAGGATTAAGGGTTTCTAGAATTTGTATCATTGTTTTAACAATGAACTCTGTGAGGATCTGGCCTTTTAAAGACAGCCTCGGTTGGAATTCCACGTTGAATTCTCCAAATTTAATGGCTCACTTAACCATTCGTCCTGACACATTTGACTTTTGTTAAATTTCTTTTAGTGGTTAGTCTATCATGATAATAATTTTGCATGCCTGAAAATACGGTTGGAGTTTCCTGACGAAATATATAAGTGCCAGAGCTATCTTCTCAGCATGGGAATAATGATTTTTTGGGTTGGTTAAGATTTTGCTGACATAGTATATAGGTTGTTATTCGTTAGGCATTTGTTGAATCAGGACCAAACTCAGAACAATTTTAGATACAGCCAAATATAAATACAATTTCTCGTCCTCTTGTGAAGAAGTTAATGGCGGCGAGTGTGAAAGGTACTCCTTTAGTTCTCGGAAAGCAACTTCACATTCAATAATCCACTGCAAGCCGACGGCCTTTGTTCCCCTCAAGGTCTTGAAGAAAGGCAAATACTTCTCGGTTGATTTAGCCTAGAAGTGGGAGAGTGCTGCTAATTTTTAAGTTAATTTTTGGGCTTCTTTCATTATCCGAGGTGGGTTCATGTCCAATATTGCTTTAATCTTTTTAAAATTTGCTTTTATCCATCAATATGGAACAATGAAGCCCAAACATTTTTTTGAGCTTACTCCGAACGTACACTTGGTTGGATTAAGTTTTATTTGGTGTACCCTAAGGACGTTGAACGCCTTATCTAGATCGCGAATATGGTTGTTGAGTACATTGCTTTTTACGAGCATGTCGTCCACATATATTTTCATATTTCGTCCGATCAGCGTCTCAAATATTTTGTTAACGAGCCGTTGATAAGTTGCACCGGTATTTTTTAGACTGAAGAGTATAACTTTATAATAGTATGTCCCTTTGTCGGTCATAAAAGCCGTGAGCTCCTCATCTTCTAGGTTCATCCGAATTTTGTTGTAACCCAAGTATGCATCTATGAAACCGAATAATCTATGTCTAGACGTTGAGTCTACAGGCAAATCAATCATTAATAATAGAAAGCTGTCTTTCAGATAGGCTTTGTTAACGTCGATGAAATTAACACATTCTCCACTTCCTATTACTTTTCTTTACCATGACCACATTTGATAACCAGTACGGGTACTGAACTTCTCTCATGCATTCAGCATCGAGGAGTTTTTTCACCTCTTCTCGTATAGTAATCAATTTTTCGACCAAGTAGTTCCTTCGTTTTTGTTGAATGGGTTTATGATTGGGATTTAAGCCCAGAAGGGCATAAATTTATAATATTATGTCCCTTTATTGGTCATAAAATCCATGAGCTGCTCATCTTCTAGGCTCATTCGAATTTAGCTGTGCCCTGAGTATGCATCCATGAAACTGAGTAATCCATGTTCAGACATTGAGTCTACAAGCAAATCAATCATTGGTAATGGAAAGCCATCCTTTTGATAGGCTTTTTTGACGTCGGTGAAATCAATATACATTATCTACTTTCCATTACTTTTCTTTATCATGACCACATTTGATAATTAGTACGGGTACTAAACTTCTGTGATGAATTCAGCATCAATGAGTTTTTTCACTTCTTCTCGTATAGTAATCAATTTTTTAACCGAGTAGTTTCTTCATTTTTGTCGGACGGGTTTATGATCGGGATCTAGACCCAATTTATAAATCATTACTTTGATTGGTATTCCTGGCATGTCGCTAGTTGTCCAAATAAAAATGTCAGAATTTTGTTGAAGAAAATCGATAAGCTGACTTTCAGATCAGTTCGGACAAAGAACTCTCGATTTGTATGTATTTTTTAGGATCATTGGGGTTTAATGGAATTTGATCTATTGATTCTCCTGATTGGGCTTGTAATAATGTGGTCTCATCATGGAAGTCAAGGTCTTGAATTGGTTGACTTGTGAATGCTTGAGTGACTTGACATGAGTAACATGTCTGCCCGGTCATTTGATCACCTAAGATTTCTCCGATGCCAAATAGAGTAAAAAACTTTATCTAATGCATGATCAAAATCACTGCTCTGAATGCTGTTAAATAGGGTCATCTGAGGATGACATTGTAAACCAATGGAATGTTTACAACCAAGAAGGAATGCATCTTGGTGGTTGTCCTCGGATATGTGCTTTGCATGACTTCTAGTTAGATTACCCATGGCATGGGCACCGGTTTGTTATCCAGTCTGTATAAGGGTCCTTCTGAGATTCTTAATTGACTTCCTTTTAATCTCAATTTGAATAACGTATCCAAGTAGAGTAAATTTTTAGAACTTTCATTATTAACAAATACTCATTTCAATTAGTAGTCTATACTGCAATCGAAAATGAACGTATTTACAACCAAGCGGTCGGAATATGGAGACGTTACATGAGTCAAATCCTTATCACTAAAACTAATAACATTATCCCTATTTTCCATCCTTTGTTTTTTGTGGTCGAGGATTATTCTTGAGCTTTCTGGAATATCGTTTCAAATGGGACGCGTGGTAGTCATGCTTATGACGCCATCTACCACTCGATTCCTTGACTACTCGGTCTCATCTCCATCTGTTCCTTCGAAAGTCTATTCGGGTCTTTGCAGAAATCGGTTAAGATGTCCCTACAGAATTAGCTCTTCAATTTCTTTCTGTAGCGTTCTATAGTTTTCAATACTATGACATTCGCACCGATGGTAATAACAATATTTTGACTAATGACCTCCATCAGGATTCTTCAATGCTTTTGATCATTTAATGAATTTTTTTATCTTGAATCTGCATTAAGATAGTGCGAGACTCATTTAGGGGAGTCAGATCTTGCTGCCTGAACCTTCTTCTAGGTGCTGACTCGGACTTTTGTTACTTCCTTGATCATCGGGGACCCGTATTGTCCCCATTTTTCTCTTTCCCTCCACCGTCTTTTGGTGGAACTGGTTTCTTGGCCGTTTTGTTTCGTTGGCTTCCTCGACTGTTATATAGGCTTGAGCAACGACCTCGATTTCTTTAAAGGTTTGCGGATTCTTATGAGCCAAATGTCTAAAGAAGTCGTTGGGTTCCAATGTGGATATAAAAGCATTAAGTTTCACCTCTTCGATGAGCTGCAAGATTTTTCTAGCCTCGGCTGTGAATTTGGCCAAAAATTTTTTTACACTTTAATTTAGCCATTACTTAACTTAGGCCAGATGTCATGGCTGCTTTTCTTTCCTCCTGTTGGGGCAAATTGGGACAAGAAACCATTGGCTAGATCCTGAAAAATCTTGATAGAATTCGACTGAAATCGATAGAACTATGCTCGGACGTCTCCTTTTAAGGTCAGGGGAAAGTGGAGCCACATCGTTGCTTTATTCAAACCTTGAAAACTTAGGAGAGTATGGAAATTGTCCAAATAATCCATAGGGTCAGATTTCCATCATATAGTTTCAGAGCCGACATCTTAAATTTACGCGAAAGTGAGTGCATACGGATATTTATTGTAAAGGGGGATCTTCACAAGTCAACGACTCTTTCTCTAGTGTCTTTTCCAAAGACACGTTGCCAAATCCTTTCAATTTTTTCCTTCATTCGAGGAGGAGCCGTCATCCTCTTCTCGTTGAGGAAATTCCTCAATTCGGAGGAATTTTATACAAACTGAAAAATTAGGCAGCTCTCAGCCATTGGATGACGTTTACTATGAGAGGGTCATTCTTGGAATGTTGGCTCCTTGTCACGAGAGTACTGAGGGTTTCACTTCTCTGGACTATCCTCTCGGACTCGAAAACTTAAGCGACCTTCAAATCATGATGTAACTTTACCGTTCGAGGCTACTTTAGTCCCATGATCATCTTGTTGGTCAATCTTTTTAGAGGGATGTTTTCTTCCCCTATTCCTCCTCTTGAACGTAGCGGTTTGAGAGGTCGAAGACGGAGCTCCTTTTTGCCGTTCGTCCAACCGTGTATAAATTGTTTGGATGACCTTAAAGATGTTGTCCATCTTCACTGCAAGTGCACATACGCAAGAGTCGGAATGGTTATCCATTCGATTGACCATGGGAGGACAGTTGCCACAAGAGGTAGCATCTCTAATGGATGTACTAATTTGTGCCCTAGTGTTCACCATGTTTTTATAGAGATTGTGATTTTTGAATTTTTAGTCACGCTTCCCACAAACGACGTCAATGTTGCGTCCGACGGCTTTGATTGTTGTACAAATAAAGAGAATTGTCTGTCGGGTGGTAAAGTATCTTTGGTCTTCGTACGTCTTTAATCAAATCTTGTGCAATTACAAAATAATGGTTAAAGGATTGGTAAGACTTACTCTTCGGTATATTGTCCAATGCTCAAGTCAGTATCTTTTTTAAATAAAGAGAAAGATAGATGATACAAAATGTATGCTTATGTATGATTGATTGCGCTCTTAAAATAGCATCTTATATTAAGAAAGAAAGAATGTGCTCTTTGTGCCTTTTAGCATTTGTATACTTTATCTGAGAAGTATCCAGTTGTTCCATTTGGTTGGAGAGGACAGATTTTTATAAAAAGTGGGCGACGGTTAACTGTTAAAAAAACTGAAAAATGATTAATCTTTATCCCGACAGCAGTTTCAACTAACGTCCGATGTCGTTAGTTGGAAAATTATTTGAGCCGTTAAATTAGCCTCGGCCATATTTGTTGAAATAGGCCATGCGGGCGTTTTGGGCTGTCAATTCATCCCGAAGCCATATTGGGCTATCAGACATAATACCATCAATCTTTTTTATACTTTTTAGGAACAATTTATTCCTTATTGCTAGTTAAATTAATTTTGAAAATTTATCATACATCATTAAAATAAAATATTTTCTAGATCATGACCAAAACTAAAAAGAATAGTAGCATTTGGTTTA